>APFE030444070.1:23065-80907 GCA_000404065.3 Pinus taeda | reverse complement strand
TGAAGAGAAGAAAAAAGAGCCTTCCAACAGTTAGAAACCCCCTTGAAATTCTTTCTCCCATCTCTAAACCAATCCACCACCGATTTCTATTTCAAATATTTTCTATGAATAACATCATGCCAAAGACCAAGAATCATCAAAGACCTCCACAAGATCTTAGATGCCAAAGCTCTAACAAAATAAAATAATTTTTTAAATCCCCATCCTCCCTTCTTTTTAGGCTTAGCAAGCCTACCCCATTTAACCAAGTGAATAAGAAAACTAGACATCCTCCTATGAATATTTTCCAAATAACTTTAGGAATATTTTCCATAGATAACCAATACACATAAATGTTTTCCAAAATAAAGTTAATCAAAATGAATCAAACTCCTAATGTTAATCATCCATGACACCAATTTGCAATTTCTTTTCCACTTCTTGAAGCATCCATATCCAATCATTAAAGGAATAACAATTGGGGTTAAGGAAGAAACGCAGATACTTAAGACCTTCTTCTATAGATTTGACTTCAAAAGGAAATTTTGATTTAACTAAAAAAATCTCTTCATCAGATCAAGCAACTTCCATAAATTGAGACTTCTGATTACTAAAAGGCATACCTGTGGCATTGCAAAACAAATCCAATGCTTCTTTAAACACTTTCCATTCAACGAGATATCCTTTCCCAAACAAAATGATATCATCCATAAAGTACAGATGGGTAATTTTCATCCCATTTTCTATCAATACACCTTCTAGTCTCCCTTCATCAACCAATTCCTTAATGAGTCTACTTAGCCCTTCAACAATGAGAAAGAACAATCAAGAAGACAAGAAAACCTTGCCTCAATCCTCTTTCTCCTTTGAAAAAACTAGAATAATTGCCATTAACCAAAACGGAGAAATTCATTAATTTAATATAGCCAATTATCCAATCAGTATCTTCCAAACCAAGCCCAATGTGGAGAAAAACCAATATGAGAAACTACCAATCAACTCTATCATAATATTTCATCATATCAAATTTAAGAACCAAAGCTTTAGATTTCTTTGCCTTAATGCTATGCAAATCTTCTTGAGCCACTCCAATGGCATCTGAAATTTGCTTATTATCTAAGAAACTGAATTGTTCCTTAAACAAACCCTTGGAGAGAAAGCAATTAATTCTAGAAGCTATAATATTTGAAAATAACTTATAAACCAAGTTTTACAAAGAGATAGGTCTAAATCCTGGATTCCTCCACCACAACCAACAACTAAGGACCCAAAATATTAAAGAAATCCAAGAAAAAATCGACAATCTAGCCATCCAGCCCACGACTCATAGAACCAACAAATCCTTCAAAACAACCAACGCCTCTTCTAATGAAACTGGATCAACCACCTTCTTTCCTTCCTCTAAAGAAAAAAACCTAGGATAGGCTTGAAGAACTTCTAACTAATGCAAGATAGAAATATTTTCCTTAGCCTTAATTTTTTTTTGGAAATACCGCGAGGCTTCCTTTTCTAAATATTACTGACTGGAAACTAAAGAACCATCCTCCTTCTTAATCTCCAACACAAAATTAATTTGTCTTTTATAATTGGAATAGGAATGGAAAAACTTTATGTTCTGATCTCCACACTCAAGCCAGGAAGCTCTACTATTTTTCCTCCATATCTCCTCCTCTTGCTTTAACAGATCCATCTTTTGATCTTCCCTCTTTATCACCAAATCTCTGTCATCCTCCCTCACAAACCCTCCAAGATATAAAGAGTAAAGCCTTTCCAACTCCCATTCACCTGAACTAATTCCTCCTTACAGTTAAGGTTTTTTTCATCATTCCCACCCAATTAACAAAGATTTTAACTGTTTTAATTTTACAACTAATGAATCCATTTGAGAGGAACCATCCAACACTTGAAATTGATTCCAAAAGGAAGAAACCATTTGGTTGAAATCTGGATCAGATAAGCATATTGAATTGAATTTAAACGAGTTCTTAATCTTTTCCTGATGTTGATCAATCTGAAAGACCACGGGCATATGATAAGAAATTTTAACATTTACCACCCACAAATGAAACCTAAGATTTGTTTCCGCTAAACTATCACCAATTAAGAAACAATCCAACCTCTTAGCCACATTATCCTGGAATGCTCTACACTTCTCTAAGTGGGAAAACACTCAATCAGTTCCACATCAATAATCCCAATGTCCTCTAACAATTGATTAAATAGCGAATCTAAATGATCAAGTTTGGAAGAGGAGCCCCAAGCTTCCTGAGCAGATAGAGTAAAATTGAGATCACCCCCTAAAATCAACCCCTATTCTTGCAAAATACCATCATTCTTCAAGCCCTCCCAGAATTCCATTCTATTATTGTAGGGACCGTAACAATCAACCAACTTCAAGCTTCTATTGACATCCTTAACCATTAAGAAGAGTATTTTGAGTAGAAATTACATAGGAGAAAACTTTTCCGATGCGTTTTGAACCATCTAGTGTGGTTCATCATCAGGATGAGATGAAGATGTAGATCATGACACATGCTTAAATAGAGGGCAATGTAGAGACCAAAAGATCATATAATGGTTAGTTTATGAAGATTAATATTTTAATAATGATTATTAAGATCAAATAATATTCCTATAACGACTAGTTAAGAAATAATAATATTATAATTTAATAATAATAATTAACATAAATAATAATAATATAATAATAAGTTTACCACTCCCTTTTTGATTGTTTTTTCTTTTAATCTTAGTCTCCTTTAATTATTATAAACTTTTGTATATAAGGAACCTTATGACTCATTAATGAGGTTTTGACTCCTATTATTTAAATTTATTACGTATTTTAATACTATATTTTATTTATGTTCATGAGTTATTTTTACTATGTTCCTTGTATTGGTTTGACATTGGAATTCGTTTGTTTCTTATGTAGATGTTTATTGATCACTCTATCTTTCTTAATATTATTATAATATTGTTATTATTATAATTAATTTTTTTCTTAAATATTATTATCCAATTATAATATATATATTCTTAAACTGCATTATTTAGCCATTTTAGGATATTTTTTGATCTAATAATCATTATTAAAATATTATTTTGCATAAACTAGTCGTTATATGACCATTTGATCTCTACGCCACTCTCTATTTAGGCCTGTGCCATGATGTACATCTTGATCTGGTCTTGATGATGAATCACACTAGCTGGTTCGAAACACGTTGGCAAAATTTTCTCATATGTGATTTCTACCAAAAAGACTCTTCTTAATGTAATATGGATCACAAAATCTTGAATTCAAAAAATCCTTAACCACATCATCCAATATTATCCCTGCAAGAGTCAAAAAATAATCAAAATTAGCTTTGAGTGGATTCCAAACTGAAAGTAATCCACTAGATAACCCATTTGAGACCATCGTACACATTTTCCAATACTTCAATAACTTAGAAAACACCTCTCTAGCTCTGGATCCACAAACCATAGTTTCCTGAGCTATAAACACATTAGGTTTCACCATCTCAATTAAGCTCTTGAGGGCTAAACTTTTATGAGTGCCCCCAACTCCCCTAACATTTAGAGACACAACAATCATATTCTACCCCTGGCTAGGGCCCTCTACGCTCTAAGTGCCCTGGGACTTTCAAAAACATGAGTAGAATAATAAATATGTCTTTTAGCGTCACTTTCTTTCTCAAACTCATTTTAATTGGAGATAAATCTTCATATAACCCACCAAAAGCAGTTGATTTCTTCTGCAAACTATCCCCAGTCTTATTCTTAACATCTTCTTGGGCCTCTACATTAGATAAGGAATTCAAATCACCACCTGAAAAAATCTAGAGAGGGGAACACTTTAAAATGTCTTTATATGAAGGGATAAAAGAATACAAAGATTTCTCAACCTCCTGGTTTACTGAATCCACCAAATTTAAATTTATGCAACCCCCTCCAAAGAACCAAACTCCTTGAGATTCTTAGACACTATATCAACCTCATGACTTCCAAACCTTCCAACCAATATGCACTTCAGAGAACTTAGACACAAGAAACATCAAAGTCATCACCAAACTTCCCAAATTTAAATTTATGCAACCCCCTCCAAAGAACCAAACTCCTTGAGATTCTTAGACACTATATCAACCTCATGACTTCCAAAACCTTCCAAACCAATATCGCACTTCAGAGAACTTAGACTACAAGAAACATCAAAGCCATCACCAAACTTCCCATTATCAACTGCCATAATTTTTTTATCCTCAGGAATAGAATTAACCAAAACCTTAAAAGAGGAATTTTCTTTACATTCATCATTAGAGACCAAAAACCTTAAAGATATTTAAGGCAAAAAAACATACCATTCATGGCAAGCACTAATAACAAATGCCTTATGCAATAGTTTTAAATCTTCCATATTAAGAGAAGAGTACAACACAAGAGGAAATTTCTTTAGCTTACCAAGAAAGGAGTCATCATAATCCTCTTCTACAGTCTATGATGTCGTTTCTTTATTTTCAACCATATCTTCTTCATCGTTTCTTGATTTTCAACCATATCTTCTTCATCAAAGAAATCCACCACATGCTTCTTCGTGGACCGACCTAGACAATCTTTTTTTCAGATGCCCAACATCTTTACATACCTAGCATCGAAAATTTATTCGCTAATAATCTAAACTCTGAGTGTGAACAAACCATATCGATTCAATTTCCATCTCAGCTAGAAGGCCTTATGCATGTCCTTCTCGACCATAATTTTTCCAACCCTTCCGTCCTTACGTGATACAACCTCCTAGTAAACATGAAAAAAATTACCCAAATATTCACCAATATTTTCAAAAGCTTCACGATTCCAAAAAACCAGCGAACACCTCGACATCAAAAGCCACAAATGGTGAAAACGAAAAATGATCTTTCTCCAGGTCAAACCAATGCGTCCATCATTTTAACATCATACTCCCCGAACCACAAACCAGACCCTACCTAATATATTCTCTGCATCCTCTTCCTCTTTACACTTGAAGCAAAACCACCCTTAAACTAAAACCATGATTTCTAGAGAATAACCAAAGAAGGATTTCCACTTGTCTTCAACCTACCTTTCAATTTAAAATTTAGATAAGGCCCAATAGCGGACCCTTCTGACCAAAGCGCACACAAAAAGAATAAAACCCTCCTTAAGACCCACATCTCTGCCCAAAACCATCTTCGGTCCAACCTTTCTGGGCTTCCACAATTTAACAAAACTCTACTTCGAAGAAGTAGAGTAGGCGGCTTGCTCCCAACAACCCCAAATTTCTTACTTCCATTTCATTTTTGAATTTGAAGACTTTCCCAATGCCTTTCCTCTATTGGCCTCTTCCACATCAAAATGACTCGTCGATAATCCTAATGGACCTCAGGGCAAGAAGACAGCCTACTTATTGATTATCTAGACCCTCCTTTGTTAAAGCATCAGTCCCTTTCAATGCTTCAAGATTATTCTCATTAAAAGACAAATTTGTATGATACGCCAGCATCTTGTTGTCACTAAATGCTTTCCATGCCAGCTCCTGATATTCTTTTTCAGACTTAAAGACCTCTTCTTGGCTCCACAAAACCTCATTCAGCAGATCCATTAGATAGGCCAACTCAGACTTTGACCAATCATTAGCACCTATGACCTCCATGGCTACATCTCACCGATTCGAGATCTAATTCAAGCTCAATTTTAAATACTAATTTCATATATATATAATGAAAAATGCAAATATTTAGATAGACAAACCATTGTACTTTCATGCCTAAACAATAGAGCAACGAATATAGATAACTTATGCTATATATAATTTCAATTTTTAATTACTTTTTACTTTTCGTATAAAAGGCCGGTACTAAGAAGCAACACTACATGTTTTTAATATTAAATTTAGTATATTGATGGAATACAAAATAAATGGTGAAATCATAAATGAATTTTAAAAATTAGAAAAAAAATTATTTTTTGGTAATTGAGGTGTACTTATTGTTATAAAATAGATTGGATCTCTAATTGTACATAGTGGTATGTGGTATTATTGTATTATTCACAAGAGGACCGATTGTAAAATTCAAGAAACAAAAGTGGAAAATTGTATTTTTTGAATTGAAAAGGATTTTCAAAGCCATGTAGATGGAAGACATACTTGTGGAATTAATTTATAATATATAAGAAAATAAAAATAACCATAATTGAATTATTTGAATGGATTATATTTTTATATTGTTGCTTTTTTACTTTTGATACCTTTTCAATGTTTTCGTTAAAAATATCTTGTGAATTATCTAAGTAACTTTTTATTTTAATTATAATATATTGAGAGAGAGAGAGAAGCAAAGATATCAATGGTTATGAACACTTCTAACATTTGATAAATATAGAGAGAGAGAAAGATTCAAATGAATTTGTTTGAGTTGTAGTTATGTGAAACATATGTCCACTTGAGTCATTCAACAAACAAAAAGTCAATCCCACAAACAATCTACCCTAACAAGAGTTGGACTATGGCTTCCACAATTAATAGATCATCAAATGACCCTTAGAAGTGGAAAAGGAAAAAACCATATGTAATTTCAAGGAACATAGTTGAGTTGATTCCTAATGGGTGTTCATCTCTTCACATCCCCAAATTTTTAGAGGCACCATATAAGGGTTCATTTACAAACTTTGTGCCTTAATTTTTCAATACAAGCCCCTAGCAATGTGGTCTTCTACTAGGGGAAAGAGGGAAAGATATATTAAATTTACCATAAGTTAGTGTGTCTTGTCAACTCTATGGCTTGTAAACATGCATAGAGATTAGCGTTTCTTTCAAAGGCATATTCCAATAATTTATCTATAACTCTCATGATTGTGATGTTTCTTCACAATTTCTCAAGAATTCTTTTGGATGAAGTAATGTAAACATCACATTGTTCAAAGGACTTAGTTTTTATGAACTCCTATAATGTGGTTTGATAGATATTACTCTCAAATCCATTAAGCACTAATCCAAGCACCACTATCCATTCTTTCTGGGGAACCCCAATAACAAGTCCACCATTCAAATTTATGACATTATGTCCATTTTCTATTCCCTTCAAAATCCATTGGAACCTATAAGCTAAACATGGTAAATAGGTGCTACCAAAATAAGCCACATTGCAATGAAGATATATAAAATTATACATAAGAATAAAATATGCATATGTGATGAAATACTTTTTATTATACAAGGCCTTACCATTTGTTAATACATGTGTTGTTTTTGTGTCATTTGATTGACCCATCACACCATTTATGGTAAAGCTTAGCAAGTAGAAGTTATAACCCTTAAATTCCAAAAACATAAAATGCATTCACACAATAATTATCCCAATATTGTAAAGAAAACCTTAAAAGTCAAGTAATATTGTAAATTACTTCTTATGAAAGGAATCACTCTAGGTGCCAGTTACATTTTAGTCTTATGGTCTAGCCACAAGTTCCCATGTTCTAGTTTTTTCTATTTGATCTAATTATCCATTCATAGCCTTGAACCAATGCTTATCTTCATTAGTTTCGTTAAAACATTCAAGTTCTATTTTGGACAATAATGCTAGATTTGCATGTATGGAAGTGCTGACCAATTTTCTTCTAGTCTGAATTCTTGATTCTCTATTTCTGAGTATTTGATTTTCAGGATGAAATTTCAAACATACCTAGATGGAGTTTGTGTTTTTAGGGTGCCACATATTCTTCTTCATCTTTCTCTTCTTGTTCTTCCTTTTCTATATCTACACTCTCTATCTCATATGATTCTTCATTTCTTTGTGGGTTTTCTATTTGGGGAAAAGCTTCATCTACCCTTACATCAATACATTCCAGTACCTTTCTAAGTCTTTTGTTGTGTCACTTGTAGCGTTTCTTCTAGATGAGTAACCGAGAAATATTCCTTTATCATCTCTTGAATCAAAATTTCCTATGTTGCCTTCATTCCTCTTGAAATATCATTTTCCTCCAAAGACTTTTGGATGATTGAATGAAATTGATATACCTTCAAATAGTTCATAGGGGGTCTTATCATTATTTAATTTGACATAATCTCTATTTAATATGTATACAATTGTTTGAACTACTTATTCCCAAAATATGTTTAGAGCCTTTGCTTCACCCGACATGGCTCTTTCCATCTCTTATACTGATATATTATTTATTTCAACTATTCCATTATGTTGAGGAGTTATGGTTATTGAGTATTGTCCTCTAATTCCATGCTTCTCACATAATTCATTGAGTTCATCTAAGGTAAACTTTCCTCCTCTACATATCTCAAGCATTTGATCTTTACATCCATTTCATTCTCAACTTGAACTTTGAATATCTTAAAATTGTTAAAGGCTTATAAATTTTCTTTGAGTAAGATGATCCACGTTTCTTTTGTATAATAATCAATAAAGAGCATAAAATATATTTACCTCTTAATATTTGGGTTCTTGTAGGGCCACAAACATTTGTATGAACTAATTCCAGTGACCTAAATGATGACTAGTCTTTTGTATTGAATTGGACCATTGTATGCTTCCCAAACTAACATGGACTGCATATGGAATCATTTGACTTTGATATCTTCAACATTCCCCTCACTGCTTCTACCTTGTTGATTTTTACCCAGTTGTCAAAATTGATATGCTCCATTCTTCTATGTGATAACTATATTTCATTTTCATTGCTCATCCAACATTTTTCTTTGGCTCCATCGAAAACAGAAACATTGCTAGGAGTTTTAATTTCTTTTGCTATCATTTTCCTAGATTCCTCTTTCCTTATTTCACATCCCTTAGAATGAAATATGAGGTTATATCCTTGGTAAAAAATTTGGTTGAAACTTAGGAGATCGTGCTTTTGACAATCAACATATCAGACATTTTGAGCCTTAGACTTTCCATTAAGTATAAAAATCCCTTTAACTTTTGTTTTGGTTGGTGCATTATTGCGAAAGGTATGATTTCCTCGTTTACCTTATTTTAGGGAAAGGAATTTACTCATGTCCCCTATCATGCGCTTTGAGCAATCACTATCAATATATGATTAACCTTGTTGATTGTGAGCATATAATGAAAATCTTCATTCTTTAGATTCTTTTGGCTTCTTTTTCCACCTCTTAATGTTTTTTTATTGTTGAATCTTCATGGGAAACAATTTCCTGAGAGGGTTTATGAGTTTTCTTCTACATTCACTTGTTTTATCGCCAAATTTATTGCAATTATAACATTCACTTTCATCTAAGATAGAAGAAAATTTAGTGTTATTTCTAGGATAGGAATTCCTATATCTGAGCATTAAGAACTAACCAGATCTAACATTTTCATTCCTAATATATCTAGGGGATCTAAAAATTACAAACTTATGACCAAATTTATGACATGAAAAATAGTAGCCATAAAATATTTTGTACTTGAAAATGTATGGCCTTCATGGAGGAGTGATTTTGTTGAACCCTTTCTGCCTTTCTTGTTGATTGTTGGATTTACCTTTGGTATCATTTATGGAGTTGTTGGGGTCATTTAGTTGTTGTTTCTTATTTTTTTAATGCCTATGTTTGTATTGGTAGACCTCCCTTTGAGTGAATTTTCATAACTGATGGACTATTCTTTTTCTGGGGACTTTGTGCTTGACCCTCCTTTTGAGATCTCATGGTCTTCTTTGTAACCATTACCTACCTTGATTGCCAAAGATCTATGATTATTGAGGATATTATTGAGGGTTTTAGTACAAATCTTAAGTTTATATACACTTGAGCTCTAGATTTATCTTGATACTTTATTAGAGAAACTACCTCTGCTTCAAGCATATCTCACAATTTATCTCCCATTCTTAAGCTAATTTGAAATGTTTTTTTCTTTTTTCTTTTCCTCTTCAAGTTAGGTCTTCATGTGGAATGATAACTTCTTCATTTGAATTTTAACCTCTCTTTTCATGTTTCTTAGATAGATCCTTTCTCAAAGACATATTCTCATCTTGTAGTCTTTCACATCTTCTTTGTTTGTATTTTGATGCTTTATTAAGCTTTCTTTAATTATTTTTGTGCAACACCCTCACCCATTACCCAAGATAACCAATCCACTTGGGTAAACATGTTATGAGAGGCTACTATGATGTGATTAAACTCCCCAAGTATAGTTAAGGAAGTGGAACCAAAAAACACAACCAAAATGACCTTTCCCAGGTGCTACAAACCCTTCAAATGGTAACCAACCCTTTTAGGTGCTTAACCCCTGAGACAACATAGAATTTTACTGTCCTAGAGACTCAGTCACTCCCATGACAAGGAATTCACCAAAGCCTTCCAGTCACTCCCACAATAAGGTCATGACATAAACTATGGACTTTTCTAGATAGTTTTGGGCCAACAACCTTAGATTCGGTGCTATGTTTCTAGGGCCAGAACTCAGGCCACTGTCCAAAACTTCATGAAACCTTTGGAAATGATAAACGACACTGAAAAAAAGGCATTGATGCAAACAATTGATTAATGCCTTGGCTGAATCCCTACTAATCGTGATAGGAATTTCATCAAATATGTCACAAATATGCAATCTAAAGGTCATAACATTAGATTTGATCATTGGGGTCTCATACTTATCTGAGATTCATAAGGAAGATTTATTTCCATATCATAATAGTTGAATTATAATCTATTAGGTCACACATTCATTGTACATTCATTTTCTAATCAAAACATAATGAGAGGTATGCATTAAGTTTGTCATAAAACACACTCATAACCAACATATTTCCAATAGACTTAACAAGGATATAACAACCATAAAATTCACATATAAGAAAATTCATTTACACATGAAATACCAAGAAGAAAGAGCTCCTATTAATGAATGAAAAATCCAACCAGGTATGGGACTTCCACGAACCTCCTGACCATAGATTATCTGAACCAAATATTTCTTTAAGCCGATCACCCTTGTGCCATATCCCTAACATGAATGTGGGACTCAAAATCAAACAAAACTAGGTTTCCTTAGGCTTTACTACAATCCCCAGCAGATCACTAGGTTGTAAAGAAGCATGGATGCCACCAGATTTCTCCACCTACACCGTGAGGAAATTTCCTGTATCCTAGTCTCTAAACTTTACAGTATATCCCACCTACATCGTTTGAGGATTCCTAGGCCTTATCAAGACTCCACCCTCCAATATTTACCGTGTATATTGCCATGCACTAGTCAAGGGTTCCTATGCTTTATCGAGGGCACATACCTCTAGGCTTTACCATGTATCCCACCATTCACTATTCAAGGATTCCTAGGTCCATCGAGGCACAAAAAATCTAGCTTTACCAAAATCTCAGTCTGGACTAGGGATTCTTAGGCATTGTGTTATTTCTTTCAAAGACCACCTCACTCATTTTCGAAACCATCCAACAATCCATATCAACCAAATACAAGAGAACCCATCACACCATGGTTATCTAAAAATGGCAAGGCAAGGATGAAGAGCACTATCACACTTGAAAAAACCCATGCCAATGACAGCAAGAGAACTAAATACACACATGCATGTACTATGCATGTAAAAAATAGCAAGGAAATCACACATGCAAATCGGTATCTGCAAGTAATCACGCTACAACTAGTAGATGTTTTTCTTCCTTGCTTGATCTTTGCTTTCCTTTTCCTTGTTGGTCCTTCCTTTACTTTCCTTGATCCAATGCTAGAGTGCTCCAAGAATGCTCTATGTGTCCAATAGTGAGGGAGAAAGAGAATATAGAGAGAGCTCAAAAATTGAACTCGCAAAAAGTACCAACTAACCCTCATAAACCTTTTTATCAATGAGGCCTCTATTTTCTTCAATTTTCCATTATTTTCCTTCATTTTCCTCCTCAAATGCAACTTGTGACCTTTCACCTTGTTTTTCTCCTAATTTTCATTATTTCCATAAATAAAATGCCAATTAATGCCTCATTCGTTTCCAAAGCCTTTCCCATTACCTTTTCGAATTTCTTTAGGCATAATAAACCAAATGAACACCCACACTAGGATGTTTTTCCCAACATTCATCTTGGAATACATGTTCCATGACCTTGTTTATTATTTTCCCTTTATTAACTTTATTACATGGAATTGGTACTAGGGTTGTTATAGAACCCTACCCCTTGGGGCAACACCATCCTTAGTGTTCAATGACACCTACAACCAACAAGAATATTGAAAGCAAAACATAGGAGATAACTCAACTCAATGTAATATTTACAATGATCAGCCTGCTGAAAAGAAAACCAACATGACAATATAACAACATGACACCCATATCACTTATTTGTGCTTTATAACACAAGTCATGGCAGTATTTACATGCATATACATATGTACATATGCCAAAACATCACACCAAAACATACACCGAAAACATTCACTCAACTAGCGAATAAATAAGGATACATAGCCCACATCTTATCTACCATCTCACATGTAGCTTCATCCGACCCAAAGTGCTTCCACTACACTTTAACTTGTTTGATTGCTCGATTTTAGAGCATGATCATCTTTCTCTATGATATACATTGATGTTCCAATTGTAATTCTCCATATGCTTCCACCTACAATACAGACCAGTCAATCACATGATAAATATCTTTAACATCTTAAGCAATGACACATGGAAAAAATCATGGAATTTCACTATCAGAGGTAGTGTAAGTCGATAGGCTACTATTCCAATCCTTTAAAGAATATTGAAAGGTCCACAAAATCGAGGTGTCAGCTTGGCACATGATCCAATCCTCAAGGAGCTCTTCTTCAACTTGATTCTCAAACACACTTGTTCCCCAACCTGAAACTCCTTAAACAACATGTTCTGATCTACATAAATTTCCTACCTAACCCATGTTTCCTTTAGATTCCTCTTGATAACCTACATTTCCCATTCCATCTATACCAACATGTCCAGTCCTATTAATACCGTGTTCACTAGATCACTCCAACTAATGGGAGTATTACAACTCTACCCATAGAGCGTCACAAATAGACTCATCCATGGCGACTTTTGATACCCATTGTTATAAGAAAACTCAACCAACATAAGGCACTCCTCCAATCTCCTCTGATGATGCATCACATAGATTCTCAACATGTCCTCCAATATCAAGTTGACCCTATCTGTTTGTCCATCTATCTACGAATGATAAACTATGATGAAGACCAACTTTGTTGACAACCTTGCAAACGAATCCTTCCAAAACTTGGAAATGAACTTAGCATCCCTATCTGACACAATATTTCTTGGAACACCATGCAACATCACTACATCTATGATGAATACATGTGCCACATCATTAGATGAATAAGTAGACTTCACTGAAATGAAGTGTGCTACCTTAGTCAACTTGTCCACTACAACCATGATGGAATCATGTTGCCTAGAATCCCTTGGAAAACATGTGATGAAATCCATGGAAATGACGTCCCATTTCCACTCTAGAATTGGAAAAGGTTGTAGTAGTCCACCTGGATGCTTTCACTTTTCCTTCACCTACTAATAGTCCAAACATATAGCCACAAACTCTACCACATTGTTCTTCATTTTTGGCCAATGATAAAAATTATTCACTACTATAAACATCTTCTAGTATTCTGGGTGACCTAAACGCAATTTTGCATGAAAATCTCACAAGAGTCTTCTTGATCTCACTATCATTTGACACTTAAATCTTATACCTAAATCTAACCAAACCATCTGTGGTATGAAAATAGTCCACATCCTGACCACATGTACCCTACTATAACCTATGCATAAGCTCCATGTACCTTCCACTTGTTTTCCTACCTAAAATATCTGATCCTGTAAGTCCATCCTATAACAACTCATAGCTGCTATGTGATTCACTTCTATTGTCCTGCTAAGAGCATCTGTAACCTTGTTCTCCTTACCCTTGATGTACATGATCTCAAATTCAAATTCATTGATCGTGGCCAACCATCTAGCTTTCCTGGAATTCAAATTCGATTGGTCAAACAAGTATCTCAATATAATGTGATCACTCATCAATAAAAACCTCTTGCTAAGAAGATAGTGTATCCACATCTTCAATGCATGGATGATTGATGGAAACTCAAGATCATGTGTCATATAATTATGATCATTCTCATTTAGCTTCCATGACTCATAGTATACACCTATCCTTCTTGCACAAGGACTCCACCAAGTCCTCTCTTGCAATTATATGCACACACCACAAACTCTTTGTCCAGATATGAAATATTTAATGTTGGAGCATTCGTCAACAACTGCTTCAACTATTCAAAAGTTGCTACACATTCCTCTATCCATTCAAATTTCTTATTGCCTCTGTAGTGATGTAATAGGATATGCAATGCAAGATCACTTCCTGGTGAACCTCCTATAGTAACCTTCTAACCTCATGAATGATCATACCTCACACTCATTTCTAGGAGCTTCCCACTCCATGACAGACCTTATCTTCTTTGGATCCATTGTTATTCCTTCCTTCGAAACAAAATGTCCCAAGTAATGTACCTCTATCTGAAAGAAACTGCATTTGCTAAGTTTTGCATACAACTAATTCTCTCTTGGTAGTCTTAACACTACTGCTAAGTTCTTGGCATGATCTTCTTCATTTTTAGAATATATCAAGATTTCATCTATAACAACCCTAGTGAAAACTCCATGTATTAAACTTAAGAAAGGAAAAATAATAACCATGGTGATTGGACACGTATTCCGAGATGAATGTTTGGAAAAAAAATAGTGATGGAGCTCATCTGTGATTAATTAATGGCCAAGGAAATTGGCAAAGGATATGGAAAAAGATTTGGAAAGGCATGAAGCATTAATTGGCATTTTATTTATGAAAAGAATGGAAATTAGGAGAAAAGGAAGGTGAAAGGTCACAAGTTGCATGTGAAGAGTAAATTGAAGGAAAATAATGGAAAATGAAGAAAATAGAGGCCTCATTGATAAAAATTCTTCTGAGGATTAGTTCATATACTTTTTCTAGTTTAGTTTTGGAGAGCTCTCTCTCTATTCGCTCTTTGATACTCTTGGACACAAATTTTTCTTGGAGCACCCTTGGAAGAGTGTGGCATACATGGAGCTTTGGAGCAAGAGGGAAAAGGAATGGTAGGAAAGTGCAAGAATACGTCGGGATCAACAAACACAACGAGTTTTTCTTGTAGGTACCTAGTTGCATGTATGATTTCCTTTCTATTTTTCGCATACATGGCATATGCATGTGGTTCTTGGTTATGATTTGTCATTGGCATGGAGGAAAGCCTGGATTGATGGTGGATTTTCTTAGCCTTGTAATTTCCTAGACAACCATGGTGTTGTGGGTTTTACTTTTGTATTATGGCTAGTTCTCATGTTCGTTTGGTTGTGGGTTGAGTTATTAGTTCTTAGATCCTTGGTTGGGAAAATGCTCTAGAGCCCTATAACAACTTGGGTTGAGTTACTAATCTTGAAGCCTTCATTGGAAAAATTCTCTAGAGCCCTTGATGGGTAGAGTTACTAGTCCTTGAGCTTCGGTTAGACAAACACTTTGGAGCTTGGCAACAACTATGGGTTGAGTTACTACTTCTGGAGCCTTGGTTGGAACAAACACCGTGGAGCCCTAGACAGCTTAGGTAGAGACCAATCTGATGATGGTTAGTGATGTTCGACCGTAAGGAGGAATCAATGGTTGAGGGTTGAGGTGGTTGGCCACTGGAAGCCCAAGTTGGTTTTGTTAGATGTGTTCCATGAGATCCCACATTCATTCTTTGAATATGGCACATGGTTGACATATTGAAAGAAATTTTTTGTTTAGCCTAGTCTATGGTAGGGTGGTTCATGGAAATCCCATACCTAGTTGGCCTATGAATTCATTAATAAGTGTTCCTTCTCCTTGGTATTTATGTCTAAATATATTGGTTTATTTGTGGATTATATGTATTTTGTATCTTCATTATTTCTGTGGTTTGTATGATGGTTATGAGCATGTTTTATGATAGTGATGATGTATAAATCTTACCATGTTTTGATTTGTAAATGAATTAATAATGAATATGTGACATAATAGATGATAATGTTGCTAATGTGATAAGGCATCAACACTTCTTAGTGATTCTCAGATAAGTATTAGATCCCTATGCTTAGATTTGTTGTTATGACTTGTAGATTGCATATTTGTGACATGTTTGACGACATGCCTGACATGGCTAGTAGGGGTCAAGTCAAGTAATTGTTTAAGCATTTGAATTTGTATCATTGTTTCGATGTTACTTTTCATTTTTGGAAGTTTCATGAAGTTTTGGGCAATGGCTTGACTCTTTGCCCTAAAAATGTGGTATAAAATCTAGGGTTGTAGGGTCTAAACTAGTTGAAAAATACCCTAGTTGCTCTCATGCCCTTTCTAAGAGAGTGACTGGAGGGCCCAAGTCACATGAATTCACATGTCATGGGAGAAACTAATCTCTTGGAAGGGTTGGTTGGATCCTATAGGTTCTATAGCATGTGTAGAATGTCAAGATGGTGGTGTTTTGTCGGTTCCACTTCCTTAACTACACATGACGAGTTGAATCATATCATAGTAGCCTCTTGTCACATGTTTACCCCAGCGGACCAGTTAGCTTTGGTAAATATGGGAGGAGGGTGTTATAGATTGGTATTAGAGCATCACTATTGATCCTCTCTTTCAGTATATCAAAGGATTTATACTGCTTTCCTCCCCACTAAAAGGTTTGCTTTACACTTGTCAATGCATGCAAGGGGGATGCAATGATGAAGAAGTTGGTACTGAACCTTCTATAGTATTGTAATACACACAAATAGCTATGAACATCTATAACAATGGTGGGTTTAGGCCACTTTACAATCACATCCACTTTAGAAGGATCTATTTACAATTGTCCACCTCCAACAATGTGATCCAAGTAAACCAAAGAGGTTTTGCCAAATTCACACTTAGACATTTTGACATAAATTTTTTCTTTTTGAAAAGCATCAAAAACCTTTTTAACATGCTATGATCTTCCCATGTCCTACTGAAAACAATAATGTCATAAAGATACACAAGTACAAAATCATCAAGAAAAGGCCTGAAAACATCATTCATCAACTTCATTAGTGTGGCTCGAGCATTGCATAATTTGAATGGCATAACCAACAATTCAAACAACCCCTATTTTGTTTTAAATGCAGTCTCCCATACATCTTGTTCTGCAATCCTAACCTAATTATAGCCATTGCACAAGTCCAGTTTTGTGAAATAGACAACATTTTTCAATTGATCCAATAAATCATCAATGCGAGGGAGAGGGTACCAATTATTCACTGTTATTTTGTTTAGTTCCCTATAGTCCACACACATCCTCCATATTCCATCCTTCTTCGGCACCAACATGATGGGTGAACAACATGTAGAAGAACTTGGCCTTATGACCCCTTGGTTCAACAATTCCTGCCCCTGTTTCTTTATCTCCTCTATCTCAATGGTTGAAAACCTATACATACCAATGTTGGTTAAAGGAGCATCCTAATGAAAGTGAATTTCATGCTGGATCTTATGCTTTGGAGGCAACCCACTTATTTCTTGAAAAATCCCATTATAGTTAGAAAAAAATCATACAATTATTTTTTATGAGTGGGATGAAAACCTTGGAAATATTCAGATGTCTCCACATATTTTTCTCTCACAACCATGAGCATGCACCCTTTGCTGGAATTGATCAATCTCTTCATATGACCTGCAATCACAAGGCTGGAACTGATCTTGGCATGATGAAATCTAACAATGTATTCCACCTCATCTTTCATGAGATGATACTTGTTTTCATGGTGAAAGAAAGATGCTTTCTTGTCGTACAAATATGGACTCCCCAATACAATGCCACATATATCCAAAGGTACAACATCAAGGTCAACCTCATCTACTAGTTTGGATGCAATAAAAAATATAGCTTTTCACTTCCTAGCTACGTGTAATTTGGCTTTATCATGCACCCAACCAAGAGGGTGGGGTTTGAGGCATGGTCTCTAACTCTAATTTCTTAATGATGGATTTTGAAATCAAATTTTCTTGTGAGCCCGAATCAAACAAGGTTTCCACCTTAGTATGTTTCATCAAACCTCTAATGTGAAACAATTCAATTGTTTTTCATTCATTAACAAGATATTCATTTTAAGAACTTGTACTTGCATGCAATTTAGAATTTTCATTAGCATGAAGAGAAAGGGTACCTTGTATGGCCATTGCTATGATATGTGTCTCGTCACTAGAGTTGGATCCAAGATCCTACTTTACGATTTACACCATATTTAACAAGTTGTTTTCACCATACTTTTTAACATGACTCTATGATCTTCCCATGTCCTACTGATCTCTACAAATATATCAATAAAATCTCTGAAATTTGGACCCAAAGTTCAGAACTATTTTAGCCCAAATGGATTTTTTTTAGCTTCTAAAACGTTGTAGAAAAAATTTATAGCGAAAATGCCACGATGACCTATTTGGAGTAGTGAAACCGTAGAATCCAAAGCTCTGATACCAAATGTTATGAAACCAACTCACAAAAAGATAGAAAATATAGATCAACGCCTTATAAATAAGCCTCTTCAAGGGGGCAACCTTCTTTACATTACACAAATGAACAATTCTTGGATGATACAAATGGAAAGACCTCCTTTCTATATATAGGAGTCTAAGGGGTTATAATATAATCAAAGCCGACATAACAATAATAATGTAAGGGCACAATAATAACAATAGTGGGCTACATGGGTACAACAATATAATAAGGGGGTGTACTAATAATAATAAGGGGTTACATTAGTATTATAGGGGCCTAACACTCTTACCACCAAATCTCTTTGGCTTCAACGATGGATGAAACTTCCAACAATGTTCATCATCATGGCCTTCCTTCTTGCAATGTCTACAAGATGGCTTTGCTCCTTCTTCCTTCTTGGTTGTAACTAACTTGTTGTCCTTTCCCCTTCCTTTTCCCTTGAACTTTCCATTATGAGGTTTGAAAGATGACTTCTTGGGTTGATATTCTTTGTCATTCTTTCCCTTGATTTCAAGGTGAATGGCCTTCGCACTGGCTGCATCAATAGTAGTAGGCTCAAATAACAAGAAATAATTCCTAGTGTAACTATGTAAAGCACTAATATACTTTGTTACAGTTTCTGGTGAATGAAGTGAAATGCCCAAATTCAAAGCTTGTTTTCTAAACTCTTTTGTGAAGCTTTGTACATTATGACCCTTTCTTTGTCTCAAATATTACCATTCCATTAAAGCTTGTTTTCAATAATATAAATGATACAACTGATCTCTTAATGTAGAAACAATTTGGACCAAGAAGAAAGGGGATTACCCAAGTTTTTGCTGCCTTTCTGCAAATTTCTCTCCCACCAAATGATAATGGTGCCACTCATCCAAAGAGATGCTAATTAGATCTTGGCCTCATTCTCCTCAATATGTCTAATCCAATTGTTTAATTTCTCTGCATTACATTCTCCATTATATGTGGGAAAATCAAACTCTACATCTAGCTTTAAAAATGGCTTCTAAGATACATTCATATGATGCCTATTAGAATGATGAGAAGAGGAAGAAGAATAATTGTCACTAGAAGATGGAAAGGGATGTTTAGGAGGCTCTCCTCTTCCACCTTCATGATTTACCAAGGCATGATCATTTGGCTCTTTCTTCCTAGGTTTGTTTGTCTTCTCATATTCTGCAAACAACTTTTCAACTTTCTCTGTAATGGTGAAGAATATCTAGCAATAATTTCACTTCTCATCCATTTGAGCTTCCTCATGTACCATGTTACATCTTCATGTTGCATGCCCTGCTTCAGGATCGAAGGATTTTAAATTTCCTTCTCCTCTTTGGAGCTTGTTCCTTGTTAGCATTCACTCATGCAACTTGTATCAAGAAGACCTACTCTAATGCAAAACTTGATCGAGATATTTTACTTCAAGGATGCATACATATTTTCATATAAGAGTTTATGTAACCAAGTGACATAAACAGATAAAAGAAGTTAAATTCAAAAGAAACCATGAGATCCAAGGCACAAAAACCACTTGATAACGAAGTTCACCCAGTGTGGGCTATGTCTCCAGGCCCTGTTCAATGTGGGGAGACCCCTTTAAATGGAATCAAAATATATCTAATATATTATGTGTCTTAGTTGGCCAAGTTTGACTGTTGACAAACTAGCCCAATAATTTTATTTATTTTTTATTTTTTTAAGACACAGAAGTTAAAAACTTCCCATAGATTTCTAAGGGTCACATGACATTTTAAAGAGGCAACAAATTCGTTGTTGTCGGTGGCCGTATTTTGGCCACCGCCACTATTGAAATTTCCACTCACTCAACCAAACGCCAACCTTGCTAATGTCACGATGATGTCACGATACAACCACTCTACCACATGGCACTCTATCATTTGTTCTTACCACCATGTCACTTTGTTGACATCATGCTGATGTCATCCTACCACATGTCAACTTGTGATTGGTCTGTACTATCTTGTCATTGTGCTGATGTCATCATCTGTATGATTGCCATCAACTCTTCCATGTGTCATCCAGTGATTGGTCCTCCTCGATCCATATGACCATGTCACTTTGCTGACATCAACAACCATATTAATGATGTTAGCATGCCACATGGCATTGTGGGTCTTGCCTGCAAAATTTTTAGTTGTTTTGGGAAAACTTCAGTAGGCCATAACTTTCACATGCGGTGTCTGTTTGAGATGTTGTTCATGTCATTCGATTTAGAACAATGAGCTCTTCAATTTTAGACTAGTTTCGTTATGTTTTTAGGACATAAAAAATTTGGCCTTTTAGGATCCTCCTAGATCATTCCTCCCCACTGAGAAGTGTTTGGGCCATCAAAAGCTTTTCAGTCAATTGGCAAGTGAGGGAATTTCTCCTTCACTCTCTCCTTTTCAATCCAATAGGCCTTACTTCGATGGATTGCCTTGAAACCAATACATAGGTATTTCGTGTCTCCCCATCATGAAGTCCTAGTTCTCCTATCAAGAATGATATCCTCAGATAGTTTATCCAAGTATCCTAGTGCAAATTTATCCACTTTAGGAACTTGTCCAACCTCTTCGGGATCCATGATAAAGGGAGACTCATAAAGCTTCAAGTTCTCAACGTTCATGGTTGAGTACATCTGCATGTATGCTGGCAAATCAAGATGAAAAACATTGTCTCCAATCTTCTCTAATATGGTGAATGGAATATAGAAGATTGGTCTCAACTTCTTTCATTCCCCTTTCATTTTGTCTTTTCTGTTGTGGAGCACACCCTATCTCCAACTTGGAATTGGTGATCAACCCAGCGCTTATCATGTCGAGCCTTGTATTGGGCTTAACATTTCTGCAAATGCTCCTGCATTGTCTGGTGAATCATATAAATTCACTGAATGAACTTCCGTGCTTTGTCTCTATCATCTTGCTCACTAGAATCTTCATCTCTCCTAAAGACCATGTCTAAGTGATCCTTTGGAGAATATATGAAGCATGTCTCGAATGGTGAGCTCTGAGTGGATGAATTCACTACTCAGTTGTATGCATTTTGTCCATAACGAAGCTTCTCATCCCAGAACTTAGGGTGCTTTCCACAATAGCCCCAGAGTAATTGTATCATTGTGCGGTTGACAATCTTTGTTTGTCCATCAGTCTGCGGATGAAATCTCATGATCATATTTAGCTTGGTGTCCATCATTCTCCACAAACTTGTCCAAAAGTCTCCAAGGAAATGAGAGTCTCGATTAGACACAATGGATGTGGATAACCCAAAGTGGACCCATACAATATGAAAGGAGATGTGAAGTCTACTCTGTGGTGATATGCTTTTTACAAGGCGTTAAGACACACATTTTGCTAAATCGATCCACAACGAAATACAAATAGTCATGACCTCTCCTTGACAAAGGAAAAACTCCAACAAAATCCATTGACACACTTTCCCATGGATGACTCAGAATAGGGAGTGGTGTGTAGTGTCCCAACTTTTTATTAGTGGGCTTGCAAACTGAACACAACACACATCCCTTTACATATCCAGTCACAATATCTTTCATGTGAGGCCAAAAACAAAACATCTAAAAATGACATAATTTTTTTTCTAAACCAAAATGACCCAACACAAGAGAGGCATGTCCCTCTCTGATTACATAAATTCTTTCATTAGTGGGAATACAAAGTTTGCCAAAGTGGTACAACAATTTTCCCTACAAATGGTAACTGTCTACCTGTGGTCCATGAGTCAGCTTTGCATAAATATCATTACAATATTCATCATCAACATACTGTTAAGCATAAATTTAAAAATATAAAGAACCATTTTGCAAAATTATAGATGTAGAAATAGGAGGGCGAGAAAGCATATTTGTCACTTTGTTGGTGGTGACCTTCTTGTATTTTATCACCAAGTGAAACTATTGGAGGAATCCCATCCATATGAAATGACATGCTTGTTGAAACTTGGTTTGCGACCGGAGGAACTATAAGGGTTGTTGACATGTGTGAATGATGGTCTCCTTTCCAATCAAACGATGCTTCCACTTTTTCATGCTTTGAACCAAGTTATACAACTCCTTGTCATATGTGGGGTAATTCATAACAACTTGGGAGAAGGTATTTGAATTGTAACATACAAGTTTCCTTTATTGCATCAATACTTCTCCCAAGGCATACCCATTGGCATCTATCTTGATCTCAAAAGGATTCTAGAGGTCATATAAGGCCAAAAATGGTACGATACTAATCTTCTCTTTCAGTGTATCAAAGGTTGTCCACTGCTTTCCTCCCCACTGAAAGGTGTGCTTCACACTTTTCAATGCATGTAAAGATGAAGAAGTTGGCAATGAACCATCTCCATTATTGTACTACACCCAAAAATATACGAAACTTTGTAACATTGGTCGGTTTAGGCCACTTTACAATCACATCAACTTTAGAAGGATCAATTTTCAATTTTCCACCTCTAACACTGTGATCGAAGTAAACCAAAAATGTCTTACCAAATTCACCCTTAGACATTTTGACATAAAAATTTTCTTTTTGCAAAGCATCAAGCACATTTTTAACAAAACTCACATGATATTCCCATGTCCTACTTAAAACAAGAATATCATCAACATACACAAGTACAAAATCATCAATAAAAGGCTCGAAAACATCATTAATCACCCTCATTAATGTGGCTATAGCATTGCATAGTCTGAATGGCATCACTAGCCATTCAACCAACCCATGTTTTGTTTTGAATGCAGTCTTCCATACATCATGTTCTACAATCCTGACCTAATGATAGCCACTGTGCAGGTCCAGTTTTATGAAATAGACAACATTTGTCAATTGATCTAATAAATCATCAATGTGAGGGAGAGGGTACCAATTATTCTTCACCATTATTTTATTGAGAGCCCTGTAGTCCATGCACATCCTCCATGTGCCATCCTTCTTTCGCACCAACACAAGAGGTGAGCTGCATGGAGAAGAACTCCACTTTATGACCCCTTTGTTCAACAATTCCTACACCTATTTCTTTATCTCCTCCATCTCGATGATTGACAACTTGTACATACCAATGTTGGCAAAAGGAGAATCCTACTGCAAGTGAATTTCATGTTGGATCTCACACTTTTGAGGAAACCCACTTGGTTCCTGAAAAATCCCATTATCAATAGCTAGTCCAAAATGTTGGGTTCATAAAACTCTATAACAGGTCATTCCTCCTCTATCTAAAACTTCCTCACCTATATGGATTCATTATTTAATAACATCAAGTCCTGCCATGGAAGGGACATGATGGATAGCACATCAGAATTTGAGAAATTAAGATTATCTAGAGCGAAACTCTGAAATACAGCTCATGGATGCATCATTAATATCTTTAGAATATCTATTGACGCGTCCCTGATGATGAACTCACTTGGTAGTTTGAAACGTTGGGTTCATAAAACTCTATAACAGGTCATTACTCCTCTATCTAAAACTTCCTCACTTGTATGGATTCATTATTTAATAACATCAAGTCCTACCATGGAAGGGACATGATGGAAAGCGCATCAAAATTCGACAAATTAAGATTATCTAGAGCGAAACTCTGAAATATAGCTCATGGATACATCATTAATATCTTCATAATATTCATTGACTCATCCCTAATGATGGACTCACTTGGTACTCTGAAACATTGGGTTCATAGAACTCTATAACACTTCATTCCTCCTCTATCTAAAACTTCCTCACCTATATGGATTCATTATTTAATAACATCAAGTCCTACCATGGAAGGGACATGATGGACAGTGCATCAGAATTCAAGAAATTAAGATTATCCAGAGAGAAACTGTGAAATATAGCTCATGGATACATCATTAATATCTTTAGAATATCTATTGACGCATCCCTGATGATGGACTCATTTGGTAGTCCGAAAGGTTGGGTTCATAAAACTCTATAATAGGTTATTCCTCCTCTATCTAAAACTTCCTCACCTTTATGGATTCATTATTTAATAACATCAAGTCTTACCATGGAAGGGAAATGATGGATAGCACATCAGAATTCGAGAAATTAAGACTATCAAGAGCAAAATTGATTTCCAATCTAAATTTTCTTAAAAATTGCAGAGGTAATAATCTCACTCCATCTTAAAAGGAAAATCAAAGAAGCCATTGAAATAGAAAAAAGGAAGAACAATTTGAACTGTGACCATGGATTAAAACTAAGCAACACTTGGAAACCTTTACTCGAAATCTTAAAGAATCAATAATTAACTCATATCCTTTATAATAATTTAATCCCTCATCTCTCATTTAAAAAAATAAAAAAATAAAAAAATAGAACAACAAACAAACATGATCTTACATCCTCCTTAAAAAATAATAAAATAAATAAATGTATAAATAAATAAATAAATAAATGATTATTTCATAACTAATTTTTTTGATTAAAATTAAATAAGCTTGAATCTTAATTTATTTAATTATAATATTATAAGTACATATGAGTTTTAACTAGAAATAGTTGTAATAACTCAAATTAAAATAATAGAACTCATACTATGAATATTCTTCCAATAAATTACAGTAATTAACTCACCCAATGTTTAATGGTTAAATTCTTTTATAAAGACATGCATTTATAACCTAAAATTAGATTTCTTAATAAAAATTAAAGAAATAAATAAACGTATTATATTTTCTTATATAAAAATTTAAATCAAAATTACTCCTTTCTTATTATATATCTAGAATTAACATTATAAATGGGTGTAATAATCAAAACTGAGTAAACAATAAGTTTTAATATTCAATTATTATATGAATTATGTAAGGAAAGCCTTAATAATTAAAATCAAATTTAAATTTCATAATTATTCATTTATTATTCTAAAATTTAGAATTCTTATATAAAAAAAATTAAAAAATAAAAAAGCATTTTATTAATGTTTAAGTTTTTCTTAAATTTATATTAAAAAAGGTAATAAACTTTCATAACTCTAATTATGAATAAATCTAAACTACTTAACAAATAAATTACATAAAATTAATTAATCAAATCCATAAAATAATTAATTAATTAATTAATGAAAAAACAATTAACAAACTAATCAGATAATGGCTGACTAAATTTCTTATATTATTTATTTCATAATCCATATATATACTCTGAGATACAGCTCATGGATACATCATCAATATCTTTAGAATATCTATTGACGCATCTTTGATGATGGACTCACTTGGTACTCTGAAACTTTGGGTTCATAAAACTCTATAACAGGTCATTCCTCCTCTATCTAAAACTTCCTCACCTATATGGATTCATTATTTAATTAAATCCCATTATAGCTAGAAAAACTTTCATACAATTCTTTTTATGAGTGGGATCACAACCATGGAAAGCTTCAGATGTCTTCACATTTTTTTCTCTCACAACCATGAGCATGCACCCTTTGTTGTAATTGATCAATCTCTTCATCTGACCTACACTCACAATATTGGAACTGATCTTGGCATGATGAGATCTAAAAATGTATTCCACCTCATATTTCATGAGATGATACTTGTTTTCATGGTGAAATAAAACTGCTTTCTTGTCATACAAATATGGACTCCCCAATACAATGCCACAAATATCCAAAGGTATAAGATTAAGGTCAACCTCATCTACTAGGTTGGATGCAATCACAAATCTACCTCTACACTACTTGGTTACATGTAATTTGGATGTATCACACACACAACCAAGACGGTAAGGTTTTAGATGAGGCTTGGTCTCTAACCCTAATTTCTAAACCAAGGATTCTGAAATCAGATTTGTTTGTGAGACTAGATCAAATAAGGCTTCCACTTTAGTATGTTTCATCACAACTCTAATGTGGAACAATTCAATCCTCTTTTGTTCTTTAACAAGAGACTCATTTGAATAAAGTGTACTTGCATGCAATTAAGAATTTTCTTTAGCATGAAGAGAAAGGGTACCTTGTATGCCCGCTGTTGTGATCTGTGTCTCGCCACCAGAGCTGGATCCAATGTCCTGTTATATGGTTTCCACTATACTTTTCTTGCTTTAAACACCAAATATCTTTGGCTTCAACTATGGATGCAACTTCCAGCAATGTTGATTGTCATGGCCTTCCTTCTTGTAATGTGTGTAAGACGACTTTTCTCCTTCTTCCTTCTTGGTTGTAGCTACCTTATTGTCCTTTAACTTTCATTTTCCTTTGAAATTTCCATTATGAGGTTTGAAAGATGATTTCTTGGGTTGGTATTCTTTGTCATTCTTCCCTTTGCTTTCAAGGTGAATTTCCTTCACACTGGCCACATCAATAAAAGTAGGCTCAAATAACAACAAATAATTCATGATGTAACTATGTAAAGCACCAATATACTTTGTTAGAGTTTCTGGTGAATAAAGTGAAATGCCTAAATTTAAAACTTTTTTTCTAAAATCTTTTGCGAAGATTTGTACATTTTGACCCTTTCCTTATCTCAAATATTTCCATTCCATTAAATATTTTTGTCAATAACCCAAAGGATAAAACTAATCTTTTAATACATAAATAAAATCAGAGCAAGAAGAAAGGAGATTACCCAAATTTTTGCTACCTTTCTGCAACTTGCTCTCCCACCAAACGAGAGCGGTGCCACTTAGTCAAAGATATGCTAATTTGATCTTGGATTCATCCTCCTCGATCTGCTAAATCTGAAAATAAACCTCAATTTTTCTAATCCAATTATTTAATTTCTTTGCATTACATTCTCCATTATATGTGGGAAAATCAAACTTTACATCTAGCTTAAAAAATGACTTCTTAGATGCATTCCTATGTTTTTTTTTAGAATGATGAGAAGAGGAAGAAGAAGAACTATCACTAGAGGATGGACAGGGTGCTTTAGGAGCCTGTCCTCTTTCACCTTCATGATTTATCGAGGCATGATCATCTGTATATTTCTCCTAAGGCTTGATTGTCTTTTCATATTCTACAAACAACTTGTCAACTTTCTCTGCCAAGGTGAAGAAGATCTTGCCATAATTTCACTCATCCTCCATTTGAGCTTCCTCATCTACCATGTTTCATATTCGTGTTGCACACCCTCCTTCGAGATCAAAGGATTGGATTTTTCCTTCTATTTGGAGCTTGTTCCTGGTTAGCTTTCACTCATGCAACTTGCATCAACAAGACATGCTCCGATACAAAACTTGATTGGGACCTTTTATTTAAAAGATGTATACAAAATTGCATATAAAAGGGCATGTAACCAAGTGACATAAACACATAAAAGAATCGGAACGAGAAAGAAATCAAAAGATCAAAGGAACAAAAACAACTTGATAACAGAGTTCACCCAGTGTGATCTATGTCGTCGAGCCTTTCTCAATGTGGGGAGGCCTTTTTCATTAATTGGCAGCGAAATCAAATTACAATAAATTGCAAAATGACACCTTATACCTCCATTTTCTGGAATAGTACTAAAATGCATATCTCTACAATAGAAACATACAACACCATTGAATTCATGGTGTTAAATCATGTCAAACGACTATAAACTTGACCCTGTTATGAGAAAGTGACTTCTAAGGCTCTAAGGAATATTTTATATTTCGTGCAAGAATATCTACAAAAATATTCTCCTAAGATAACTAGGAATATTTCTCTAAAACTACGCCACACAGGGCGCGGTTCTGACTCAGGGCTCCATAGGAGTTGTTCATCCTCTTCCACTTAGTGCCTCTCAGTTTCGCTCAACCTTCCATCATTTGAATTACAAAAATTTGGAGCTAAAATAGTTTTACACAGGAACATATCCCAATGGATTTGTTGGGCGAGTTGGCTTGCGCCCTAAAATAGTAGCGGGGTTTTCAATAGTTCCAACCCCACTAACCCTCCATAGATAAATGACACGTTTATTTTAAATGTTGGCATTTTTAAATTCTGGTGTCTGGTGGATATGGACCAGCTGACGATAGATTGACACACTGGCTGACAAGGGTTTGACACTTGCGAGTCCCCCAATTTATGACAACCATTTTAAAAAATGTCTTAATGTATATAATATATTATATGGCTTGGTTGAATGGGTTTGACTGCCACCCAATCGACCAAACCATTTTATTTTTTTAAGACATAGTAGTTAAAAACCGCTTGTCGATTTTTGAGTCTCACTAGACATTTTAAAGAGGCGATAAATTTGTCATAGCCAGTGGCCATATTCTAGCCACTGCCACTAGTGCAAATTATCACTCACTTAACCGACCACCAACCTTCCTTGATCTGAATTGGATTCACAAAGAATAATCGAAAGAACCATGGTTGTACCAGGTTGGGACAGACTTCAAAGAATTGAGAGCAGTGATAAAAAACACCTCTAAAACAGTGGTAGTTGGCAGCCAGTGTGGAACGACGAGGACCTCAGTCAAAGCGCGCTAACCGAGGCCCATGGAGACTATGCAGGATGTAAAATTAGCCCCTGGGAAGCCCGGATTGGGAAACAGAGGGATTTTTTGATGCGCAATTAGCACTTAGCACATCGCTGGGCAAAAACCCTCGAGAAGGAAAGGCTCCGAGCACTCGGTCACATGGGAGCCAGGAAAACCGTGGGGAAAAGTGCTAAAGACTAAGGCAGGACCCGCACTCCAAAAGCTAGTGGTATTTATCGGGGGCATCCTTGGGTGGTAAGCAGATTTAGCGAAAACAAAGTGATTCCACTCAGTGCCCAACACATGGTAAGCAAAGGAGAGAGAAAACCACCACTCATCGCGTGCTAACAGTCCAGCAAGTCAATCACGCGAAATGAGCGGATGGCATTGGATTTGGGGGATCCAGATCTAATGGTTGATACTGTGCCCGATAGTAAGACCGGATTTAACGAGGAATTAAGCCACTATTTAGAAGAATTTTAGGTCCGCCTTGACTGCCAAGGTGGCAGATGACTCACCCCATGACGTAATTAAAGAATTGAACTAACGAAGCAAGTTGGTGAAGTTCGCAGGAGGACAAGTGGCCACTCCCTGTGAGTCTGATGATGATGCTGAGAGAGGGAACTCCAAGCGAAGCAGTAGTAGGCGATCTGATAGATTTGGAAGGGGAATCGAGCAGCCATGAGCTCGAGCGGCCTTAAAGCGATGCACAAACGAGTAGAAGGGACAAGGCAGAAGAATAGAAAAATCAGACAGAGAGAGAAAAATGTAGTAGAAGACATAGGGCTGAGCTGAACAAAGGCAGTTTCAAGCACCAGAGGGCTCGAGAAATTCGAGCCATCCCTGAGAGGGATCTTTTAGGACTGAGCACCACATTGGGCTCCTTCCATTGTAGACCTGAGAGGTCGAAAAGCTAGTAAGGCCAAGAGTCTGTGTACTCGAGTGGCTTGGGGAATCCAAGAACCACCCTGCCAAGCTATCCTATGATAGGAGACTCATATTGAGCTCCTTCTTTGTAATTCTCTACTTTAAGACACAATAAAGAAGGCCACCACTGAAAGCTAGACCGAAGATGTAGCCCTAGAGGATAGGGTGAACTCCTTATTAATTTCTTGTGTTCCTATATTTTCTTACTGTGTTTCTCTGCTGTCTTCCATTTCAAGTGTCTATGTATTTGCAATCTTATCAATCTTTTGCTTAAATAACCTAGACACACACACCAACACATGAGTCTGTAATACCTCCATTTAATAATTCTTAACTGAGATCACTCATACGGTGATTATCAGATCAAGTGGTATGAGAGCTTTAGGCTACAAGGTTAGATAAGTTAGTGTTGGTTTAGCTGTTGAATTCTCACTAGATCAAGGCTCAAATTAGGAGAAGGAGAGTTGGTCGAAACTAATCTTGAAATTGGGAGAGTCTATCCTTAGAAAACAATGTTAGAGGAAGGTTCTGTGGGGCCAGACCCTCAATTCATAGAGAGTTTCCTAGCTATAAAGTCTATGGTAGAAGAAATGTATAGGGAATTTAGAAAGCATAAAGATGAAGATTCATCAGGTTCTAAACAAGACAAAGAAGTAGATGAGTCTCATTCCCATGACCACTTAAAAGGGAAAGGGAAAGAGGAAAACTTTCTCACACCTCCTAATAGCCCTGTGCATAATAAGAAAGCATCTTTGATTAAGCTAGATGTTAAATTTGACTTTCCTATATATGATAGAGAATCAAATGCTAAAAAGTTGGACAATTGGATTAGACAAATTGATGTGTATTGCAGAGCTCAGAACATCAACTTAGACAAGAGAAAAATTCAGCTGGAAATCCTACGCTAGGAGGCACTGCCCTGGTTTGGTGGGAAGGTAGAACCCAAGCTGATATGAAAAGACATGGAAAGACTATCTCTGCCTGGAGTGGCTTTTTTTTCTGCAATCAAGAAGCAATTCGATCCATTGGCCTACATGCAACAAGCCATGATGAGTTGGCAAACTCTTCAACACTTGAAAGGGAAAAGTGTGCAAGCATACACTCAAGAATTTAGAAAGAGACCATTGATTCCAGGGATCTCATTAGACTACCAGAGACTCTTTTAAAGTACATTGGTGGTCTACACAACTACATGAGGCATACCATCCTCATGTTTAATCCCACTAGTATAGATGAGGTATCTGTACAAGCTACTCATCTAGAAGCTAGAGGAAAGAATGGAAATCCATAAGTTGGGGGACCATCCCAACCCACTACAAGCAAGAGAAAGGAGAAAAGAAAGTAGAAGTGGAAAGCAAGGAAGGAAAACACTACATAGAAAAGCAAAGCTTCACGCACTCACTGTAAAAAGGATGGGCATGATGATGATCATTGTCAGATTCTGCATCCAGAGCTGAGACCTAAGAAGTCCGAGGGTAGGAAGAAGAAGACTATTGCAGCTATCCAAAAGGATTTGGGGTCAGACTCGGGAGATGAAACAACCATTGTAGCCACAAGTATAAAAGGTAAGAATTCTAAATCATCTACTAGTAATTCTACTCAATCTATTATTGATGAAGAACATGAGAGAAAAAGACATGAGCTTTTCCATATTTGAGTTGTTTCCAAATATCAAAAGATTGATACTTTTTTTAATAGTGGCTCACAAGTAAATTTGATTTCTGAAGAAATTGTAAAGAAATAGGGATTAGCAACTACACCTCACAAGAAGCCATACCCATTAGGATTGTTGAATGATAAAGCACAACTACAATGCAAACTCAAGTTTTCTTTTGGGTTAGCATTTGTAGATGAGGTTGAGTTAGACATAATTCCTTTGGATATATGCAAAAACAATTTAGGGAGTCCTTACTTGTATGATACAAAAGCTATTTTCTATAGAGCTGAGAACAAGTGTCTACTTGTTAAAGATGGAATTGAATACTTTGTAAGAGCTGATAAGCTCAAGAATAATTATACTCTCATAAACTCAGAGAAGATTAAAAGAATGATAAATTCATGCAAACAATTATTATTGATGGTTGTAAAGGAAAAGAAACCTGATAAAACCAATATATTTGAGGGTTGTAATGCTAAGCAGCACACTAATATAGAAAAGGTTGTTTCGGAGTATGATGTCCTGTTTGAAGAACCTAAAGGTCTGCCACCCAAAAAGGAAGTAGTACATGATATTATTTTGTAGCAAGATGTTCCATTGCCTAACATTGGAATGTATAGGTTGTCCGCTTTAGAGAATGCTTAAATCAAGAAGCAAGTGCAAGAGTTGCTCGAGAAGGGGTTCATAGGCCTAGCACATCACCATGTGGGTCACCAATTGTTTTTGTGAGAAAGAAATATGGCTTGTGGAGAATGTGCATTGACTACCGAGCACTGAATAAGATAACAATAAAAAATTGTTATCCCCTTCCTCGCATAGATGACCTTTTAGATCAATTAAAGGAAGTTGTTTATTTCACCAAGCTAGGCTTGCATAGTGGATATCATCAGGTCAGAGTTGTAGAGCAAGATGCATGGGAGACTGCTTTTAAAAAAAAGAAGGGATTGTATGAGTGGCTGGGTATGCCTTTTGGCTTAACCAATGCCCCTGCTACTTTCATGAGATTAATGAATGATGTACTCAGACCTTTCCTTGATGATTTTGTTATTGTGTAACTGGATGAAATTTGATTTTTAGTAAAATGTGGAAGGAACACTTAAAGCATGTTAAGCAGACATTAGATGTTTTGAAAAGAGAAAAACTTTATGTTAAACTCTCAAAATGTGAATTTGGCAAAACATCTCTAAATTATTTGGGTCATATAGTAGGGGGTGGTGAATTTAAAATAGATCCCTCTAAAGTGGTAGTCATTGTAAATTGGCCTAAAACTAAGTCTGCTACAGAAGTCAGAAGCTTCTTAGGAGGAACACAATATTGGAGGAAGTTCATCTCTAACTTTTCCTCAATTGCATCTCCCTTACATGCTTTGACAGGATTGAACAAGGTGTTTCAGTGGGGAGGCAAACATCAGGAAGCCTTCGACTAAAAGAAAAGATTAGTACAACACCTATATTAGCACTACCTGATCTAAAAAGACCATTTGAGATCCAAACAGATGCCAGTGACTATGCCATGGGAGCAGTGTTGACACAACACGGTAAACCCATATGTTATCATTCTGAGACTTTTAATCCTGCAGTAGTTAACTATCCTACATATGATAAAGAATTGTATGCATTAGTTCAAAGTGTGAAAAAGTGGAAACATTACTTAATGGACAAAGAGATAGTAATTCATACTGATCATCAACCACTTCAATACCTACACTCCCAAACTAAGTTGCAACAATCAAGACATTACAGGTGGATGGGTTTTCTACAACAATTTCATTTAGTCATGAGATATAAAAAGGGCATACATAACAAAGTTGTAGACATGTTATATAGACCCCTTATAAATGCATCTACTATACTTAAGCATAATTTTGTACTACATGAAATTTACATTGAACAATATGATCAAGATATAGACTTTAAAGATGTATTTGCAACTTTGAGTCATGACAAAATGGTACAAGAATTGGATTATCATGTGAAGTACCAACTCTTATATCATTGTGGGAAACTCTCCATTCCACAAATAGAGAGAGTAAAGATAATTAGGGAGGCACACACTTTTCTGATATTAGGTCACTTTGGGGTAAGTAAAATAGCTACACAGCTGCAAAGATTTTGTTATTGGCCAAAAATGAGTGAGACAGTTTCTAGATATGTAAGAGGGTGTACTATGTGTGCCAAAAGCAAGCTTAGCAATAGAAAACTAGGCCTATACACTCCATTACCAATTCCTTCTCACCCTTAGGAAAGTGTTTCCATGGACTTTGTTCGGGAACTACCAAAGTCTAGAAAAGGTCATGATTATCTATATGTGATTGTGGGTAGGTTCAACAAAATGTGCATTTTGATACCTTGTAACAAACAGATTACAGCTGGATGTTGGTCGCTTTAATTGTTTCCACAATTCAAGCGCCACATAAATTGTCAACCCGAGGAAGTCTTTTTATTTCAAAGGTAGTCTCGCACTGTATATGCTCAATTTCAAAATCAAAAACAATGTTGTAGTAAAAGAAAGAACACACAGTTATCAATCTCACCACTCTACTGATTCACACTCTATTTAATCAAAGCTGAAGTTAATTAAGTTATAATGGAGATAATCCCTTTATTGCAGTTGCAATTCAAATAAAGGAAGATCAATCTGCAAGGAAAGAAATCAATCAACCACAACAGGAACAGGACCCTATTCCTTAGTGAGGAACTTCAGCACCTGATGCCTGACACTTAATCACACTGTGAACTCAAGAGATCAAGACCCTATTCCTGTGAGCAGGAACCTTCAGCACCTGTTCTCTTGTCTCTAATCACACTGCAGACAAAGGAAAGCAATTAATGGGAGCAGAACCCTATTCCTGTATGCAGGAATCTTCAGCACCTATCTCCCAACATCATTCATTCATGCAATCAAACAGAAACGGATATCTCAACTTCTAAGGGTGAAAGCATTCAATATATGCAGTGCTAAGGAAACAGAGTATTGCTCAAGCTGTGTAACCAGTGTCTAACAACAGAATTAAAATGAAGTGCAAACATATAAAGAATTAAACAATCTACAAGAACCAATGGGCGAATCTTGTGAGGAAGGCGGGCCCTTTCCCTCTCACAAGATTCCCCGGGGGAAAGAATTAAATTGGAACGATCAAAAGAGAAATTTATTCATCTGTCAAAGTCACTGATACATTACAAATGGAGACTAGCTCCAGTTCTCACACAGTATGCTCCTGTAGCTTTTACAATGACCGACCCCTTCTAATGATGATGTCTCCTCTTTTTAAAGAGGAGACATCATTTACAATTTACATGAGAGCGAATCCATATTATCTCCAATCTGTTCTTTTTTTCCAAAACAGGACTATTCGGTTCTTCATAAAAAGAGATTGTTACAACAGAGACAACAAGAATGCTATCTTTAGGATAATCCAGGTAATCATGTCTTCGTACTGCTGCTACTATTCTTCAAAAAGCTCTTCCAGAGTCGCAAATTACGGTCAACGGAATTTGCGTGCTTGACGGCTGTTTCAGCAACTGAGTCAGCTGTTTCAGCAACTGGGTCCGCTGTTTCAGCAACTGAGTCCGCTGTTTCAGCAACGGCCGCATATACTTATCTGCAATCTTTGGACTTGTGTTAGCAACGATACACTTCAATTAAGGATAAAATATAAGAGTATTGTGGAATTAAATGTAAAACAGATTAATCATATAATAAAGAAGAGGTTTTTGTATACCATGGGAAAAAGTGGATGAAAATGATAATGGGATTCATGGTTATAAGGGTAAAGTGGTATCAAAATATGTAACAAAAATGATACATAGTGGGGTCCTAACATCCCCCCCAGCTAAAAATGTTGCATGTCCTCAGGCAACCCCTAGTCTGAATCAGAGTCTGAGTACTGGGACTGAGCATGCAAATTACTCAAGCAATAGCTGGAGAAGGTGGCATCTGTAGGAGCTTTGAATCCTCTTTTGTTCTGCAAGTGTTGCCATGCCAAGGCCTCATCTCTGTTGGTCAACTGGAAATTACACTGATATTGTTCTGAAGGCAGCCATAAACTTGGAAAGTGGAAATGATATCCAATCCAGTTTACTCCACAATGTTGAATACAACGAATGTAATTGGAAACCCTGGATAATGCAGCTTGAAGATTGTGAGGATTAAAAGGGTGATAGTCCTGTCTTTCTTTACATGACTATTGCCAAAACATAACATTGGCGTTCATTGCAGCATTACCTTTTATTCTAATGTACTGTTGACACTTCGAAAGTGTTGAAGCCTGTAATTGCTGCATGTACCTGTGCATTCCTGGCTTCTGTAGAAACTCATAATATTGGGCGATGAAGAGGGCTAGCCTCAAGGGCTCTGGTATGATCCACAGGAGTTTATTGTCCTCATTGTGACTGCTTGCAGTGAACGCGGATTGCCAAGTGAGCTGGTTAGACAAAAAAGAGACAAATGCCCTTATTTGTATATCTCCTGCAATTGGAATAAGATTGACTTCCCTATTCTCTGGCATAGCCTCATTATGGAGGTAGAGTTCACACATCAAATGCTGATCACTCTCAGGGGCCTCATTAAAAGTTTCAACAAAGTTTTCTGCAGTCATTAGCTCATATGGTCTGTCGTTTTTTATTGCTTTTAATTGAAAATAAATGAATCGTTCAGCAAGAAAGAGAGAATAATTTACAGAAGGTTTGCGTGTAGCCATCAATTTCTGGGCTAATGAAAACATCAGGGTTATCTTTTCCTTAGACTGCTTGGCTTCCTTTTTGTAATCCTTAAGTTGTTGCCTCATCTGGTCCCGTCTGTCCCAATTGGCATATACATGATTCTGCCATTGTAACTTGTGTTGGCATAACATTGTGTCTTATTCTTCGGCATATTGCCTCTTCCATTTATTCATCTGTTCCAACTGGTTCCATGGCACAGTCTGTATCTTGGCATCAACAGTAATGGGTTGGGACATTGTTTGAATGGCCACATCAACTAATTGTGGTGGTGATTCTGTCTGAATCGCTACATTGACTGATTGTAATAGTGATTCTGTTTGAATGGCTACATTGACTGATTGTAGTGGTGATTCTGTCTGAATAGCCGCATCAGCCTGTGAAGGACACAATATCTGAGGTTCAGTATGTTTTTCTTGCTTTATAGAGGCCCCTACTGGTTCTTGTGGAGCAGTGGGGCATTCCTCTTTTATTCCAGCTGATGTGGATGCCTCGGATAATTGAACTTCGATTAATTTGTAGCCTGCACCCTGGTAAATGTTGCCGCACTCCTGGCACATGTATTCCTTGCATGGCTCCTTATTTTCTATTGAGGCTGCATGTGCTAAGGTATAGAGGTTCAGTTCTTTCTCAAAAGCCTCTCGAGCCATGGTTAATTCCTTCTTGTATACTTCTAATTCAGTTTTGAGGAATTCATTTTCCTCGAGCAGAGATGTCATAGTATGTATACCCTGTACACTGGCTGACTCCGCTGGGGTGGTCTGTTGATGCACCGGCGTAGCTGGTTCTTGTGTTTCAGCTACTACTGATCTCCCACTATCATCATGCTTGGTGTAGTTTTGTACCTCAGTGGCTGGTTCTTGTGTTTCAGCCACTGGGTAAGTGGCTGGTTCTTGTGGAACAGTCACTTTTTGAGCCATAAACAATGTCGTATTATCCCGGGGTACTAGTTCTTGTGTGATAGTACCTCCGGGTGAGACGGGTTCGGGAATTTGGGATGGGGATAGGGGTTTTAATAAAATAGTTGCGGGGTCAGGGGAAACAAGGGTGGATTCTGTTTCGACAGTTGTTCTCTTTTTTCTCTTTGGAAGGAAGGCGGTGAAATCGCGGCTTTTCCTTTTCTTTGAAGGGCCAAGTTTTTCTCTAGGGGGAGGACTTTCGGGTAAAGTAAGGACTTGAGATCTAGCCCTTGTCCGTGGTCTGGAGACTGAGCCAGTTGGAGTTTTCTTCCTTTTGCGAATGGGTGGGGACAGTGGTGTTAGAGAGTCATTACTAGGGACAGAAATAGTGGGGCCAGTTGACTCTGCTAAGTGGGGAGACTTCGTCGTTGGGTCAGCTAGGGGATGTGGGGTATCGTCCTGCTGTCCTTCATGGGGAGTTTCTGGAGTGTGGTGAGAACTCTCGGGTTGTAGGGACGTTTGAACTTGCTGGGGAACTTCGGACAGCTGGGGAATTTCAGATGGCTGGGGATCAGGAAGTGGGGCATGCAGAGGGGGATTTTGCTGAGCAAGGCCCCTCTGTATTAACAGCTAGCATAAACGGTGGTGGGTGAGGGATAATAATGGGAATTTAGAACGTCTACAATAATAAGACATGTTTTTAATACACCCAAGCAGATAATAGGGGATATTTATCAGTTGTGCATTTCTCAAATGATTCATCAAAACAAAATCATGGTTGTGCACTACCTGGTAGCGCCCTTCACATGTTAAATAGTGCTTGATGAATTCTGCCACTCATGGCCATGGTTGGGGAAGTGAATGCAGACTAACCCCACGGCCTCTAGGTTCCACTCGCTCCTCTGGATGAAGAAATTCTTGTTGGGCGTTAAGAATGACCTTCTTTCTGCTGAACCAGCGAATCCCTGTAGCTGGTAACCCTGATACCTGAACTACGTCCTCCTCTGTCACTGAAATGCGAGCCCCTTGGACCATTGAAAAGTCGTCTTGAAGGTTTTGTGCAAACTCTAAGACTTGTCCCTGGTCAAATTCACCCAATCTTTCAAAATAAACTATCCATCCCGCTTGTTGGAATATCTGATACACTTCGGGGAACAATTGAAGAAGGCTTACGGAGCCGAGCTCATGTCTGACGGCCGACCCTCCCATGGCTATCGCTTTGAGTTACGCACAGAGGCTCTGAACACAGTAAATACAGACCCCAACTCGCGCTAGTTGCTGCAACAGAGGCTGCAAGGTAGCGATGACGGTAATGGATATGACAAGGGAAGGATAATTGATTAATGCGGAGTTATCGTTATTTTTGGAATTCCCCCCCCCCCCTACGTACGGTGTAATAATGATTGAGCGTGTGAAGATCTGTTAGTCATTATGAATAAAATCCTCTCTTTAATATACTTTTAACTGAATTACATTAAAACCTCATACCTTACATTTTTACCTTTTAATAATTCGAAGTGTCGATTGCTTCAAAATAGCTTTAATGTGCATGGAAGAATCTGTTAATTTCTCTGGGGTTTAGAATAGGAGTGTAATTGGATGTGGTCATTGCTGAATAGTTTTTCACAGAAAAGATCTGAAGTATGATCGTTGAGAACCAAAAAGCTTATATATCGATGGAGAGAAATAATGTTTTAATGATAACTGGTTGCTGAAACTGGCGTTTGAGCAACGGGAAAAAATGAACAATATGTTGCTGAAACAGGTGTTTCAGCAACGAGAAAAATGAACGATACGTTGCTGAAACAGGTGTTTCAGCAACGAAAAAATCAGAGAAATGGTATAAATGACTTAGGTCCGTAACCAATGGGGAAAATGTTTGATAGGGGATAATTTCAGCAGTAGGGGATGGGAAACACTGACTTGAAGAAAAATATTTCAGGGAATAATGGAATAATGAAAATAATGAAGGGATATTGATGGGAACAGCTTTTGTGTTTGAGACTTCAGATCTTCTTATGATGAATCTGTCCTCCTTAATGAGCCTTTTCCAGAATCTGCAAAATTAAATGTAATATACCAATCCTTGACAGGGATTATTAGTACTATATCTAATCTATTATTAAAAATATAGTGCAGAGAATTAAATGCTGTGAGGGGCAGAAGATTCCCCTAGAAAAAGATAATGAATATCAGTCATGCAGGCAGTCTTGAAATCTTCTTTAGAAACAGGGCGTTGATATAAACAGAGCCTATGGCCATTGACTAGCAGAGGTGTTTTAGCATCATCAATTGTTAAAAGTCTTACCGTTCCATTTGAGAAAACAACATCTACTTCATATGGTCCAAGCCAACGTGTACGAAGCTTGCCCTGAAAGTTTTCAAACCGAGAGTCATACAATAAGGCCCAATTACCTTTTTGAAACTGCTTGTGTTTGATGATTTTGTCATGCCATTTCATCCTTTGTTGCTGTATCATGTTTGTTTGATGGATGGCATCTAATCTTTTTTCGTCCAATTCCGAAAGCTGCTGTAACCTAGCTGTCTGCACATCAGTCAAATCGAGATTAACAGCTAAAGCAGTTCTTAGAGTTTTAATCTCGAATTCCACAGGAAAAACAACATTTTTACCATAAACCAATTCATAGGGAGAGAAACCTGTAGTATTTCTCCAAGTAGTTCTGTAAGCCCATAATGCCTCAGGGAGCCTTTGGGACCAATCTTTCTGGTTATCCTTCACTGTCTTAGTTAGAATGGCTTCTAAAACTTTGTTTGTGCTTTCCACTTGGCCATTGGCCTGGGGGTGGTATGGTGTAGTCATTCTATGTTGAATGTGATATTTGTGAAGGGTAGATTTAAAACCATGAGAATTAAATGGAGGTCCTCCATCAGTAACTAGCTCTCTCGGAGTTCCAAATCTAGTGAAAATCTCTTCAAATAAGAAAGCTAGGACAGCCTCTTCATTGGCTCTAATAAGTGCTTTGGCCTCCACCCATTTAGTCATATAGTCTGTGCAGACTAATATATAAGTTCTTTGATTGGATGGAGGGTTAATGGGTCCTATGAAATCCAAAGCCCATCTTTCAAATGGTTCAGAAACTACCTGGGGGTTTAATGGCATTTGATCTCTATGATTGGGTTGACCCATTCTCTGGCAGCTGTCACAGGCCCTTACATATTTCTTTGCATCTTTAAATAATGAGGGCCAATAGTAACCCATCCTCAGAATTTTATGTGCTGTTCTCTTATCAGCGAAATTCCCTCCACAAGGGCCATCATGACAAGCTTTCAATATGTCATACACTTCATCTTCTCTGATGCATCTTCGGATCTCCTGATCAAGCCCAGTATAGAAAAGACACCCGCTTATCCAGCTATACCTGGCACTTTGTTGAACAATTCTTCTCTTTTCTCTGTATGACAGGTGTGATGGTAATTTTCCTGCAACCAAATAATTAGCAATATCTGCATACCATGGGGAGTGAGCAGAAACTGCAAACAAATACTCATCAGGAAAAGAATCATCTACTGGAATATCATTGTCAGTTTTTAACCGTGAAAGAAAGTCAGCCACCACATTTTCTTTACCAGGCCGATCTACAATTGTGATGTCAAATTCCTGTAATAGTAACAGCCATCTGGTAACTCTAGCATTTGTGACAGATTTGTTCATTAAATATTTAATAGCTGAATGATCAGTGTGCACAAAAGTAGAATAACCAGTAATATAGTGTCGGAATTTATTAATGGCATAGACTACAGCAAGAAATTCTTTCTCGGTAACTGTATAGTTAAGCTCGGTAGGGGTCATGTTCTTACTGATAAAGTATATAGCATAAGGAAGATGATTTTCCTCTTGTCCCAAAACCGCTCCAATTGCAATGTCTGAAGCATCAGAAGATATGTGAAAGGGGAGATTCCAATCAGGCCCCCTCAAAATAGGGGCAGTAGACAACTGATGCTTGAGTTCTTCAAAAGCTTTCTGACAAGAATTAGTCCACTTAAATTCAGCATTTTTCATAAGCAAGACAAATAATGGAGAAGCTATTTTAGAGAAATCTTTAATAAATCTTCTGTAGTATCCAGCATGCCCTAGAAATCTTCTCACATTAGTTTGAGTTTTAGGAATAGAAAGATTCAGAATGACCACTATTTTAGATGGATCTACCTGAATACCTTGAGATGAAATAAAATGTCCAAGCACTATTCCTTCGCTCATCATCATATGGCATTTTTCAGTACTTAGGGAGAGGTGAGCTTGTATACATCTCTTAAGTACTTTCTCAAGATTTTGCAGTGCCTCTTCAAAAGACACACCATAAGGGGTAAACTCATCCATAAATATTTCCATAGAATCATTCAGCATATCAGAAAAAATTCCTATAACAGCTCTTTGAAAAGTTGTTAGTGCATTACATAGCCCGAATGGAAGAACTCTATAGGCAAAAGTTCCCCAGGGGCTGGTGAAAGTGGTCTTGTCTTGGTCTTGGGGTGCAATTCTTATCTGATTATACCCACTGAATCCGTCCAGAAAAGAAAAGAATTTCTTCCCTGCTAGACTGTCCAACACCTGATCAATGAAGGGTAAAGGAAAGTGATCCTTTTGGGTGGCTTTGTTTAAAGCTCTATAGTCAACACATACTCTCCATTTCCTGCTTTTCTTAGGGACAATTACTAATGGGGAAACCCATTCACTGTCAGATATGGGGTATATAAATCCTGCATTAAGCAACTTTTGAAGTTCTTCCTTAACAATTTCTCGTAAATTTGGGTTCATTCGTCTTTGGGGTTGACAAACAGGTCGACACCCTTCTTTAATGTAAATTCGATGGGTACATAGTTCAGAAGAAATACCCTTCATATCCGTGTAATCCCATGCAAATGCCTCCTTATATTCATGCAATAACTTCATTAATTGCTGCTTTTGAACATCTGTTAGGTCAGGATTTATGTTTAATGTCTTGCCGGGCTCAATTTCCACTGTTATGCTTTTAGATGAAGTTTTGGTTAGAGTCTGAGATGAATTTTCAGATTCAATTTTTTCTTGCACATCAGTTTCAAAAATTGCAGTTAGTTGATTGTGTGTTTCAGCAATGACGGAAGAAGGCTCACAAATGAAATTATTGATTATCTCATCCTCTGTATTGTCTTTAAGAGTCAAAGCTTGTCCTATGGTTAGAATAGGCTGAACAGCATTATCATCATAATCCATCCATATAGAATCTTCATTATTAACTACCGGAGTGGCCTGAGGATAAAGAGTAAGCTGTTTTGTTTCATAACCATTTGAAATTGTCATTGAACCAGATCTGCAACTAATAAAAGCATCAGCTGTGGCCAGCCATGGCCTTCCTAGAATTAAGGGATGTCCCCCCAGCTTTGTTTTAGTCTGCAATACCACAAAATCAGCTGGGTATTTCCAGGATTACACTGAAATAAGTAGATATTCAACAATTCCTTCAGGTTTAATTGTAGAACGGTCAGCTAACTCTAAAATGGTGGGTGTATCTCTGATTATGTTATTCAGCTGTAACAATTGTGAAGTTTCAAGAGTCATTATATTAATTGCAGCACCTAAATCTACCAGAACTTGGGGAATCATTGTTTTACCAATCTGAACTGTAACAGTAGGATGGCCGGGATCACCATATTTCACAGGGGGAGCTTTTCCGGACATTAATGCAGACAGGTCTCCCATCACATGTACTGTAAGGGGGTCTTTGGTTTTCCTACCAGATTTCTTAACACAAATATCCCTTAATGTTCTGGCATAGATTGGTACATCTCTTAATGCTTGTAAAAGTGGAATTTTAATATACAAATTTTGCAATTCCCCTAGAAAATTAAAAGCAGGTGTTTCAGCTGTTTTGGTTAAAACCAAACGCTCGGGGAATGGAGGTTCTATTATTTCAACATTCTTGTTAGGAGGTGATTGTGCTACTTTATGTTTCTCAGTTTCGTTTTTATCCGAATCAAAAGAAGTTATATCATCAATAATAGGCCCTACTCTTTTCCCAGATCTCAAATGAATATCATTGCATTACATGGTAGGAAATATAGACTGATTCTGAATATTAATGACTTGCACAACTTTATTATTGGGGTTAGGGTTTGGTTGCACAGGCAGCTGGGGTCTCATCTGGTTATTTGGCTGGGCATTTAATGGCAGAGGGAGTGTTTGTTGGAGTTGAGGCATCTGATTTAGATACGGGAGTTGTTGAATTCTCCAATTTGGATTCCAGGGGTTGAAAGAAGATGGCTGCTGTGGAGGCCAAGGAGTCCACATTGAAGGATCAACAAAGGGAGGGTTTTTCATTTGCTGCATGGGAGGGAAATTGAAGAATGGATATTGCATTTGGTTGAAGGGAGGGTAATTTGTTTGGTTGAAGGGAGGGTAATTTGTTTGGCCAAAAGCAGAATAATTGTTCCAACGATTAAATGGCATACTAGAGTTCATACCTTGTCCTTTTGGTTGCCATTGTCTTCTTTGTGTTAGCAGGTAAACTGCTTCAGCTTCTTCTTCCGTTGGCTGCAATGCTGCTTTTATTCCTGGCAGAGATGGGCATTGTTCTGTCTCATGATCTTTCTCACAAAGGGTACAAATTGGTACTTTATTCATTGGGCATTCCCTCAGTGGATGTTTGTCTCTGCACTTCGGGCAAAAGATAGCCAGGGTTGCTTCTGCTTCGGCCTGCTTTTTCTTAACCTGCAAAGTGTCAATTTGTGAAGCAAAGGAACTTAACATCTCAGTTTTAAATTCTTCAAGTAAATTACCTATTTCAGCTCTTGTTGCTCCTCCATTGGCTGATTTCTGCACTCTTGAATAGGTGGAATCTCTTGTTCTGTTTCTTGCAGCTCCCCTAGAGCACCTCTTAGCAAGTTCACAAATCTCATCATATGATTCCTTGGATATATCTCCCTTGGCAAGCATGTTTAGCATATTTAAACAATCATCCCTTAAACCTCTGAGTAATATTGTTTTGCTAATTTCCTTACTTATATCCGGATGATCAGATCTCTGTATATTGTACTGCAGCCTTTCTATATAATCCTCCAGACTCTCATCCGACTTTTGTGCCATATTGAACAGTTCATCCTTCTTTTCTTTCGTCCGGCAGTAGTCTTGATATTTAAGCAGAAATTTTCGTTTCATCTGCTCCCATGTTGTGATTACCTGACTTCCAAGGCTCATGAACCACCTTAAAGCATTCCCTTTTAAGGTGGCTGGAAACAGTTTCAACTTTTGAACGTTAGTAATATAATCATAACTTCTGCATAATATATCAAATTCAAAAAGAAACTCATCCAGATCTTCGGAGGATAAACCATGAAAATTAGGTAAAGCAGACAATGGAATATTTTTCATTGTTCCTGCAGGGAGATCACTGATAGGAAATCCCAAGGTAGAGAGGGAATTTTCATCCCTTCTTTCCCCTTCAGGATCTACACGTCTTCCACCAAAGAGACCTTCATTGTCTCCTTCCATTGTTGGCTCTCCTACTGCACTTGCTCGATCGTCAGAATCTTCTATTGGCTCTTCGACATTTTCTACCGGTCGTCCAACGCTTTCTACTATTTCCTCAATGTATTCTGCTGATCTACTAACGCTTTCCTCTGACTTTCCAGCACTGACTGCTGGTTCTTCTATATTTTCAGGACCCACGACTTCCTCTGTTTTGTAATCTGACGGGGGTGATTGCTGAAGTCTTGATTTTCGAGAACTTAATCTTTGCGATGATTCAGCCTTTGATACAATCTCGTCAATAAAAGTTTTTCGTCCTCCCCAGCCTTTGCCACCTGTGGGGTTAGTTTTCTTCTGGTTTCCGCATCCTCTCATGCAATCTGCACATTTGAAAAGAGAAGATTAATGCTTTTGAAATCTATTATTACCTTCCCCGGCAACGGCGCCAAAATGTTGGTCGCTTTAATTGTTTCCACAATTCAAGCGCCACATAAATTGTCAACTCGAGGAAGTCTTTTTATTTCAAAGGTAGTCTCGCACTGTATATGCTCAATTTCAAAAGCAAAAACAATGTTGTAGTAAAAGAAAGAACACACAGTTATCAATCTCACCACTCTACTGATTCACACTCTATTTAATCAAAGCTGAAGTTAATTAAGTTATAACGGAGATAATCCCTTTATTGCAGTTACAATTCAAATAAAGGAAGATCAATCTGCAAGGAAAGAAATCAATCAACCACAGCAGGAACAGGACCCTATTCCTTAGTGAGGAACTTCAGCACCTGATGCCTGACACTTAATCACACTGTGAACTCAAGAGATCAAGACCCTATTCCTGTGAGCAGGAACCTTCAGCACTTGTTCTCTTGTCTCTAATCACACTGCAGACAAAGGAAAGCAATTAATGGGAGTAGAACCCTATTCCTGTATGCAGGAATCTTCAGCACCTATCTCCCAACATCATTCATTCATGCAATCAAACAGAAATGGATATCTCAACTTCTAAGGGTGAAAGCATTCAATATATGCAGTGCTAAGGAAACAGAGTACTGCTCAAGCTGTGTAACCAGTGTCTAACAACAGAATTAAAATGAAGTGCAAACATATAAAGAATTAAACAATCTACAAAAACCAATGGGCGAATCTTGTGAGAAAGGCAGGCCCTTTCCCTCTCACAAGATTCCCCGAGGGAAAGAATTAAATTGGAACGATCAAAAGAGAAATTTATTCATCTGTCAAAGTCACTGATACATTACAAATGGAGACTAGCTCCAGTTCTCACACAGTATGCTCCTGTAGCTTTTACAATGACCGACCCCTTCTAATGATGATGTCTCCTCTTTTTAAAGAGGAGACATCATTTACAATTTACATGAGAGCGAATCCATATTATCTCCAATCTGTTCTTTTTTTCCAAAACAGGACTATTCGGTTCTTCATAAAAAGAGACTGTTACAACAGAGACAGCAAGAATGCTATCTTCAGGATAATCCAGGTAATCATGTCTTCGTACTGCTGCTACTATTCTTCAAAAAGCTCTTCCAGAGTCGCAAATTACGGCCAACGGAATTTGTGTGCTTGACGGCTGTTTCAGCAACTGAGTCAGCTGTTTCAGCAACTAGGTCCGCTGTTTCAGCAACTGAGTCCGCTATTTCAGCAACGGCCGCATATACTTATCTGCAATCTTTGGACTTGTGTTAGCAACGATACACTTCAATTAAGGATAAAATATAAGAGTATTGTGGAATTAAATGTAAAACAGATTAATCATATAATAAAGAAGAGGTTTTTGTATACCTTGGGAAAAAGTGGATGAAAATGATAATGGGATTCATGGTTATAAGGGTAAAGTGGTATCAAAATATGTAACAAAAATGATACATAGTGGGGTCCTAACACTGGATAGTCTACAAAACTGTTCTTTGAACATGTATGGGTTCATTTTGGATTACTCGCTTCTATTGTATCTGATCGAGACACCCAATTTGTGGAGAAATTTTGGTTAACTCTGTGGGAATTGATGGACACCCAATTGAAGAAGAGCACAACTTTTCATCCACAAACTAATGGCCAGACAGAAATAGTTAATAGGACAGTGATCTAGCTACTTAGAGGATATTGCAGTAAAAATCGTAAGATTTGGGATGAACACTTGTGTTATGTGCAACATGCTTACAATAGAGCAAAACATTCCTCTACACAAAGATGTCCTTTTGGAACCTGTTTTGGTTTCACACCAAGGTCTCCTTTGGATTTTGTCTTTGGTAAAAATACCACGGATGATAGACACAGTGATGTGTATAAGGCAACTAGGTTCATTGAACAGATCCAGGAGATCCACTAGGCAGTATAGGAATAGCTTGAAAGGAGCCAAACCAAATACAAGGAAAGGCATGGCAAGCAATGGGTGGATCATAGTTTCCAAGTCGGTGACTAGGTCTAGTTGTATATCAGCAAGGACAAGATGCAAGGTGAAGGTAAAAAGCTAAAGCCTATCAGATATGGACCCTTCAAGATACTTGAAAGGATTGGTGAAAATGCTTTTCACCTTGATCTACTAGCTTACATGCACATCTACTTAGTCGTAAACACAGATTGCTTGAGATTTTTTAAACCTTCAATGATTAAGGATCTTGAAGAGAAAATTCTATTTCCTTCTATTGATGAACTGCTACCTGAATATTTGAATGAATTGCAGGAAGACACCGTCTTGGATGGGAAGGTGAGGACATCACATAGGGGAGATGTTGAGTACCTTAGAATTGGGCTCAAAGGTTTGAAGCCAAGCAGTGAAAAATGGGTTGAGATTGGACAAGTGAGAACACAGTACCCTCACTTAGTCGAGGCCTGAAAAACCAACTTTTGGTGGTGCAAAAGCTTTTTAGTGGGAAGGCGATGATCTGAATGGGATTCACAAAGAATAATCAAAAGAACCATGGTTGTACCAGGTCGGGACAGACTTCAAAGAATTGAGAGCAGCGATCAAAAACACCTCTAAAACAGTGGCAGTTGGCAGCCAATGTGGAATGACGAGGACCTCGGTCAAAGCGCACTGACCAAGGTCCATGGAGGCTGCGCAAGAGGCAAAATTAGCCCCTAGGAAGCCCAGATTGGGAAACAGAGGGAGTTTTTGATGCGCGATTAGTGCTAATCGTGCATCGCTGGGCAAAAACCCTCTAGAAGGAAAGGCCCCGAGCAGTCAGTCGCATGGGAGCCTGGAAAACCATGGGGAAAAAGGATAAAGGCTAAGGCGAGACCCACTCCAAAAACTGGCAGTATTTATCGGGGGCATCCTTGGGCGATAAGAAGATTTAACGAAAACAGAGTGATTCCACTCATGGCCTGACACATGGCAAGCAGAGGAGAGAGAAAACCACTGCTCATCGTGCACTAATGGTCGAGAAAGTCAACTGCGCGAAATGAGCAGATGGCGTCGGATCTGGGGGATGCAAATCCAATGGCTAATATCGTGCCCGATGGTAAGACTGGATTTAATAAGGGATTAAGCTGCAAGTTAGAAGAATTTGAGGTCTTCTTTGACTGCCAAGGTGGCGGATGACTCACTCCATGTTGTAACTAAAGAACCAAACTGACTAAGCAAGATGGTGCAGTATGCAGGAGGACAAGTGGTCGCTCCCTATGAGTCTGATGATGACGCCGAGATAGGGAACTCCAAGAAAAGTTATAGCAAGCGATCCGATAGAGCTAGAAGGGGAATTGAACAGCCATGAGCTCGAGTGGCCTTAAATCCATGCACAGACCAACACAAGGGACAAGCCAGAAGAACATAGAAAGCAGACAGAGAGAGCAAAAAGCAGTAGAAGGTAGAGGGCTGAGATGACCAAAGGCAACCTCAAGCACCAAAGGGCTCGAGAAATTCAATCCATCCCTGAGAGTGATCTATTAGGACTGGGCACCACATTGGGCTGCTTCCATTGTAGACCCGAGAGGTCGAAAAGCTAGTAAGGCCAAGAGTCTGTGTACTCTAGTGGCTTAGGGAATCCAAGAACCACCCTTGCAAGCTATCCTATGACAGGAGACTCATATTGAGCTCCTTCTTTGTAATTCTCTACTTTAATACACAATAAAGAAGGCTACCATTGAAAGATGGACCGGAGATGTAGCCCTGGAGGATAGGGTGAACTCCTTATTAATTTCTTGTGTTCCTATATTTGCTTATTGTGTTCCTTTGTTGTCTTCCATTTCTAGTGTCTATGTATTTGCAATCTGATATATCTGTTGCTTAAACCACCTAGACACACACACCAACACATGAGTCTGTAATACCTCAATTTAATACTTCTTAATTGAGATGACTCATAGGGTGATTATCAGATCATTCCGAATGTCATGTTGATGCCACGCTAATGTCACTCTGCCACATGGAACTTTGTCATTGTTCTGTATTTCCACATCACTTTATTGACATCGTCCTACTACGTGTCAACCTCTGATGGGCCTGAACTACCCTGTCATCATGCTCACATCATTATCTGTATGGCTAACGTCAAACTTGCCATCTTTAATTTGGTGATTTGTCCTCCTTGATCCATATGGCCACGTCACCCTGCTAACCTCATCACCCGTATGTATAATGTCAGCATCATTATTACTAATTTTAGGATGTCACGTGGCATTGTGGGTCTTGCCTACAAAAACATTCGTTGTTTTGGAAAAAAGTTAGCGGGCCATAACTTTCACAAATAGTGTTTGTTTAAGGTGTAGTTCATGTCATTTGATTTAGAATGACGAGCTATTCGATTTGAGATTGGTTTCGATGCATTTTGAAGACTTTAAAAATTTGGCCTTTTAGAATCCTCCTGGATCACTTGATTATAACATATCCCAATAGCCAATTAAGGGTAAAATTTGTGTCATCCAACTATCATCTAAAGTTATAGATTTGACCTTTCTAGATCACACTTCCATATCCCCATTTGGTTGGACAATTTTGCATTGATAATGGGGGCTGACATGACATATCGTTTAACCATAGTGGTCAAACATGGTAGATCAAATTTCAAGGGTATACATTTTTTATACAAACTTTAATGGATGTGTTTCCTACACCCTTGGAAGGGTCTCTGAGTGTAGAATAGTGTCATAAGGCCCAAACATTAAGAGGAAAATATTTACCCCCAAAAATCATCATTTAATGCCTTAAAATTGCCCTAGGAGGTTTCAAAACCTGATTCTCCAAACAAGGCCTCAATAATAAAATTGCTCTTGCAAAATAATTCCTCCAATTTTTCCACTATAAAAGCTTTGGGATAGATGAAAAATAACATAATGATCTAATCTAGATCATACCTCCCCATTTTTGGAGGATTTTGGTCCCCAAAATATATTAATAAATGAACTGAGGATATTTTACCTGGACCTTCTCCCTGGCATACGATTTAGCCTTGCCTAGAAATTGTCATTTCAACCCAATTTATCAAATTCATGCTACCCTTTCCTTGTATTTATCAACCTATTTTGAAAACTTGTATAATTTGTTAACTATACATACGCATCTAGAGCTAAGTCCTCTATAAAAGGTAGGATGTGTTTCTCTTCCTAATCCAACATGGAAGACTCATAAAGTTTGATATTATCTACATTCACCATTGAGTAAATACACATATATGGTGGTATATTAAGTCTATAGAAATTATATCCCACCTTTTCCAATATCTTGAAAGGACCATATTGTAGCCTTGGTTTTCTTACTTGGACCCTGTAGTGTCTCCTTATTCAATTGTAATCATACTATGTATTTCACTCTTAAAGTTATCTCTATTCTCTCTTGATCATGCATGGTGTTGTACTTTTGATGTGACTTCTTCGGTGCCTTTTTTACTTTTGATGTAACTTATTCATTATTGCTTGTACTTGCAAATGAATCTACCTAATTTTATGAACAATTTTTTTTTATTAAGGAATCATCTATGATATCCACACCCAAACTCCTCCTTGTATCCAATATACAACATCCAAAGGAGAATGTGGCAAATATTGAAAACAAGTTCAAATGATAACTTAACATTAGAAGTGTGGAGTTATTTATAATTATGAGAGTGATGTATATAGACTAGATTTTCATCCCATGCCTTCAAATTCTTTTGATTATAATACATCAAAAGCTACACTCAAGTCCTACTGAATACTTCTATTTGGCCATTTGTTTATGGATGCAATGTTTTATACCTCTTTAACTTTGTGTCCATATTCTACCACAATGTAGTCCAAAATTCACTAAGAAATATAATGTCCCTATCTAAAATGATGTACTGAGAAATCTAGTGCACCTAGACATGTTAAAAGAAGGATTTTGTTCCTTCTTTCCCTTTCATGGTCCTTTTATAGACAATGAGAATGCATGTATTGTTGATCCTATCAACTACCATGAACATGTAGTTATATCCCTTATTGGTTGTTGGTAAACCTAACACAAATTCCATGGAAATGTTTTTCAAAGGACATGGTTACAAGTAAGGAATGATATAGACCCCATATATTGTTAATGGGCTTACTATTAAAACAAAGAAGACATCCTCTAGTAAGCCTTGCCACATCTTCTTTTATTCTATACTATTATGCATATCTTTACATGTTGGCCATTATCTTCCCTACACTTAGATGCCTTGCAACCTTAGAGGTGTGAAAATATTTGATTGGCTACAGTCACTCACCTTTAAGAACACAAAATTTGTCTAGCTTGTAGAGTAACCCAATCCAGAGATTATAGTTAACTATGATATCTCTATAATTTACAGGAATGTAGCTTTACAATTTTTTAAACCCATACTTGAAGTCACATATGCCTATATGTATGCATCATGGGTGAAAGGTCCCGTTGCATCAGATTTTCCAAATCTATTTTTTTTTTTATTTGGGTGGTCATGAAAGCATGTGAGCCAACTTGGTTGTGATTCCATGCTTATACTTGATTAATAAACAAAAATATTTCAAGAAACTTTACCACTTGTATTTTTGGTCTACTATAGCTTACAATGGGCCTACAAGTACTGTAGTGGTTGATGGTCTCCTTTCCCATCAAATAATGTTTCCACTTTTTGACAACATGTCCTAGGGCGTAGATCTCCTCATCACAAGTAAGGTAGTTGAGAATCATCCCATAAAATACTTCATAATAGTAGTATATATACATTTCTCCCCACATCAAGACCATTTCTATGGCATACCCACTCACATATGTGTCCACTTCGAAGGGCTGCTATAAGTTTGATAATGTGAGAATTGATGCTTGGATGATTTTCTTTTTCAACTCTTTGAAGGCATTTTGATGGCCCTTTCCCAATTATAAACTATTATAATTTATTATTATAGAGTATAGTGGTGTAGCTATTATTGAAAATTATTCTATGACTTTCCTCAAGTATTATACTACTGCAATTAATCTCCTAACTTCAAAGAAATTTGTAGCAACCAACTACTTCATGATGAAATCCATATTTGTAAGATTTATCTTGAGCTCCCCTCCACCAATGACGTATCCTAAATACATCAATGATTCTTGTGAAAAGTCACATTTTTTTATATTTTCCAATATCTAGTACTTCCTCAAAGTCTATCATTTGCATTAAGTCTGAAATGTAGTCCTCCCAAGTAGCACTGTAAACTAACATATCATCCAAATAAACAATAATAAATCAATCTAGATAAGTTTGCAAAACATAATTCATTAGTCTCATGAATGTAGTTAGTTCATTGCATAGACCAAATGAATTTATTAACCACTCATTTAAACCTTGTTGAGTTTTGAAAGTGGTATACTAGGTGTCTTAATCTTTGACTCAAACCTGGTGATACTGTAATTTTAAATTTAGCTCAATGAAATACTTTTCTTGTTACAACCAATTGAATAGGTTATCAATCCTATGTAGGGGGTACCTATCTTGAGAATAATCTTGTTTACCGCTCTATACTCGATGCACATTCACCAAGTCCAATCCTTATTTGGCACAATTATGAAAGGTAACCCACAAGGTGAAGTACTTGGTTTAATCACACCTTTCTCAAACATCTATTTCAACTACTTTCACCTTGAATAATTCAAAAATAACTGGATCTCGTGATCCACTTCCCACTTAGGTGGTATCCCTTTATACTCTTGGAACACTCCCCTGTATGCATGTACCAACCCTTCCATGGTTATTTTTTATTTTTAGTACACCCTTATAAGGATATATTTTCACGTATTTCCTCATTGCTAGAGTAATTATCACATAAAAATAGTAAAACATAGTTTTTACTTGACTTGATAAACTTATTGACTTGGTTGGCACTTACTAATGAAATATTATACATTGCTTTAAGTGCATTGATGATGAATGATTTTCCATCCTTGATGAAGTGGTATTGGTTGGATCTCCACATGAATATTTTATTATACATATACATGTAGGGACTCTCAAACATGTCTCCAAACATATCAAGTGATACTATGTATAAATATAATTCATCAATATAATTGACAGTAACAAAAAAATTATGCTACACCATTTTGTTACCTTAATTTTTGCATCTTTATTTACCCATCCCAATGGGTATGGGCTAGGATGATGTCAAACTACCAATCCAAGTTTTTTGATAAAATCCAATAGTATGAGATTAACTTGTGAACTTGAGTCAAACGAGGCATTAATCCTGCTCTTTTTGACATCTATCTTAATGTGGAAGAGCTCGGTAATCTCCTTCTCTTCATGATGATGAATATTACTTACGTTCACCTCCTTCTACATTAATGTATAAAAAATATTCTTGTCTAAATTTAACTTGATTTCCACCTCATTGCTCAAATATCTGGTGATAAGATTCTTTTTTCCCATCCTTCTTCTAGTTCTTTGTGTTTAGCTTTTGATGAAATTTCAAACACTTGTCGTGAGTGTGTCCATCAATATGGCAATGTTTATAGTGATTTATAGAATCCTTTCACTTGTGTGAAGTGGTGGTTGTATTCTTATCATTTCCCCTTTCTACTTCCTCTACCCTTCCTTCTAAGATTTCTGATATTATTTATGTTTTGAACCACTAGATTTCCATTTATTTTGGCCTATGTTTTCTAGGTATCATACTTGTACACAAGCCTCATCCACTATGCTTCGCTTGGACAACATCACCTATTAATTTAAATAGCTATATAGACCCCCTAGTTACTTAACAACTACATCTAGAGTCTTGGGATATATATTTATCATGATGGCCATTTTCCTTAATTCATTGGTGTACTCATGTTCACTCTTTCTGGATTGGTTCCATCGATCCCATTGGTCCTCTATATACATAATAGGGTAGAAATAAGACTTTATTAGTGTTTTATATTCCTCTCACTTAAATCTTAGGGGATCACCCTCTAGTCTAAGTGTTTTCATATGGCATGCCCACAAGATTAGGACATGGCCATGTTATCACTCCTCCAGATCTCCAAGGTTGAGGAAGAGTCTAGCTGAGGTAACCACAAACCAATCTTTTAGCTTGGTAGTTAGCCCTACCAAGCTAGAGAGGGCTCTCTTCAAGGGCTCACAATCAAGAGGGATGGATAGATTAGGTTTTTAGGCTAGATGTAAAGCACAGAGGGTTGCTTCATTTGATTTTTTCTTGGGTAGTCACAAGGATGAGTGATTTAGGTCAGAGGGACTAGGTCAGGGAAAATGAGATATGATTGCAGACATTCAAAGGGGAAAGGTAGGTATGAAGCTTAACACTTAAAATTTGATTTGATGAGATGGTTGAAGACTGATGAGGAGTTAGAAAGAGCATATAAGATGTATTCATCCTAAATTGAAGAAAAATGGACAAAGTATGAGAAATTTCCCAAAACATAGCATAAGCAAGTATGTATTCTGCCTATCAACTTGAAAATTACCATATAACATACAAGAAATGGTTTATGAACTAATAAAACATTCATACAAATGATCACAAAGAAGAAAAAAAGCTAAACATTCATACCACATGTATCCCAGAAAAATAGTTGCAACTCATCTATTGAAACTGGCCAAAATCTTATACAATAGTCTCTGATCACTAGTATAGCATCCTAGTGAATCCAACTTGTAAAATGACTAAGAAAATACATAATATAGGCCTAAAGCCAACTCATCCTAAGCTCAGGGCTCAAATCCATGAGAGGAGGAATATTTGCAAGAAAGGCTGAACTGATACCTAGATTGTAGGGTGCTCAAAGTGACTCATCCCTCACTCTAGCAAACTCATTCATTACATGCCACATAGGCTATCTAGCTGATGTACCTACCCTAGATAAAAGTAAAAACATAATGATTACATCATCTAGATCAATTACATAGGTAAAAATTAAATTTCACATAGGTAAAAGTAAACTTGGAGTGAAACAGTGAAAATTGTGGAAGACTGTCAAATGCGCAGTGACCTTGTTAAACGCGCAGCAACCCTCGTCAAATGTGCAGTGTCCGTTTCAAGGTGACTTTTGACTACCTTCTCAATGTCCAAATATAGCCTAGGATAGCTCATTGGAAAGCGTATCCTATCTAGTTTCTAAAACTGCCCTTTCTTTTCACAATGGGCTTGATTTATGACTCCAAAATTACAATATCCCAATACTACTCAAACTCACAACAACCACGCCTGAAAAGAGGAAGAAAGTTGATTTTTTGGTAGTTTTTTACCCTTTTGGCTTACCAGTTTTGCTCCAAATGCTTAGAAAAATTAAAGGGTGCATGTCCTAATCACACTGAATCCAAAAATGATAACCATTTTCTCATTGGATGCTCCAAACAAAAGCGCAACATCCTAGGTGTTGCACGTTTGACCATGTTGACTGTGCCAAAATTTCTCAAAAAAAAATAGCAAAACATATCTTGCCAAAATTGTTCAAAAATGGCCAAAATTGGTGGGCTGATAGCTGGCTATATTTTTGGGGAATGGAATGATTCCTCAACTAGAATATCCAACCTCTTTTTCTCCTCATGCTTGGTCAAGGCCTCAATTTTCGCATGAGCTCTTTTGAGCTTGGCCCTTGCAATTTTGTCTCTCATGGCATAATGCTTAGCCATATTTCTTTGAATACCATTGTCCTTCTTGGCCTCGTCTAGGAGGTCCTCTAGTTGACCATTCACCCTCTCAAGCCAATATTCTTGGTTTTCATTTACCATCTTGGAAAATTGCTCATTCAAGGTGAGTTGATTGGCTAGTTCTTCCTCCCTTTCCCTTTCTTGCTCCAAATCTCCCTTTAGGCCTCTAGTCCTTGGCCTTCTTCTTGGCATCTATTCATCAAGTGGCTCACCATACTACCCATATGCCTCATCAAGTAAGGCCTTTTCCTTTTCAACCTCTCTCTTTGCCTTTCTGAGCTGAATCTCCATGAGCTCATGTTTGACCTCAAACTGCCTATTTTCCTGCTTATAGTAGGAAATAATCCGTTTGGCCCTTTGCAAGTTGACCTTGAGATCACCTATGAGTGCATTCTTCTCCTTGATGACAATAGTTTTACTTTGACTATCGTCATGCCCATCTGAGTCAACTAACTGAAAATCATGCTCTATCTCATGGAGGTCTTCCTCTTGCTGCTGGATCTATGCCTTTACAACTTTTTCCTTACCCTTTTGTACCTACTTTTTCGATGAAGAAGGAAAGGCCCATCGCACAATTAGTGGGGAAAACACTTGCCTATTACCTCTTTGATAGTGCCAAGGTACCTAAACCAGCCCTTTTGGGCTTGCTGCTCTCACCATGCTCAATATGCTCTTGCCCCGTGCCTTCATCTCTATCAGGTGAATGGAGAGGCTCATGAAATGGTGATGATGGAGGTGATGGTGTGGCTGACTCATCAGATGAAGATGAATGATGTATGGAATGAGGTGGAGGAATGGAGGTAGATGGATGAGAGGATGAAGGTGCCTCTTGGCCATGCTGAATAGGTGGGACTGTGAAAATATCATTGGATATAAAAGTGTCCCATGCAATTTTAAGTTGATTAAGGCAGTGTAGGACTATCATAATGATGAGAGAATGGTTAAATATGCTATGAATTTGATGATTATGATCCTTCCTTCGGGCAATGTATGGCATCTTGTCGATATCCTGGTAAAGATAGTAGGGCAAATTGAGCATTTTGACTCTTGTAAAATGCATGAGTAACTGAATATGATAGGAATAGAGCCTAGAAAACTTGCCCTCACATGTAAAGTACTTCATAATGATTTTCATCATAGGAACAGGTTTGTCTAGGAGGTAATAGAAAGGGAAAATGCTTGTTCTTTCTTTGTTATGGCTCGGTTTAAGATATGGCTCATAGTAGGAATAATCCAAATCTGCTTGTTGAAACCATTTTTCCCTAACATCTGGGATCCTAGTAGCAGCTGATATGATAGCAGAAGGTATGGTAAAGGTGACATTGACAAGGGTTGCTTGGCTGTCATGGAGATTGATGATGAACTATTTGGTCAATTTAGAATGATGTTGAGTCCTTTCCATCTTCTCAAAAAACTCAAAACAACCCATATGTTTGAAGCTTGTGATAGTGATGGGAGATGCCATGAGCTATCTAGTGTTGGTCGGCTCATATTTGATGATTTTCCCTCCTTTTTTATATTTCCTCCTTTGTTGTTTTTCTTCCTCACTCTGACTTTTGTGTTCTTCTTTTGCCATGATTTGTTTTCGTCAAAACCCTAGGGAATTGGTAGAATGGATTGTGGGTATGGGAAATGTGGAATGGTATGGGGAAATATAATGAGGAGGAGATGGGGATGTGTGGAATGAGGAAGGTGATAGGGGATAATTGTTAACTGAGGGGGAATAGTGATGGAGGCTAGGAAATGTGATTTGAGATGGTGGGAATGTATGACTAGATTTTGATCTTAGGAATAACAACAAACAACTTAAACCCTATGTAGGTGAACAATGGAGGGAAGAAGTGAGTAGTGTTTCCACCAACCTAACTTGCTGAAGTAAATGATGATCAACTTGGAAACTTTGTCGCGATGGAGGGTATGTAGGACGTTTTATCTCCTTCCAGGTGAACATACAACATCCTCGGTAAAGGCATAATGACCTGGTCGAACACACATCAACCTCTACAAGAGCACAATGTCGTTGTAAATAACATTGGGATCGGTGAAAATTTTAAGAACCCCCCCTAAATTTATAAGTATAATAAATGGGCGAATCTCCATGGTATATAGGAAAAATAGAAGGCGATTTTATCAATAATATAATATTTATATATAATTTTTTGGCGAATCTCTCACCAG
>APFE030444070.1:8298-22655 GCA_000404065.3 Pinus taeda | reverse complement strand
TTTTTTGAGTGTTCGTAAATATAAGGTGACTTATGGAGTAAATATAAAAAAATGTTTTTTTTGTTTACCATACCTCTCATTTATTTATATTTTTATTAATTTACCATACATATTTTGCAAATATGGTATTTGGCCCATAGGATTCACTTAAATAAAAACTCTTTCTTGAGCCCTCATAAATAGAATGAGGGTTATGGACTAAATATAAAAAAAGGTTTTATTTATTTACCATACGTCTAGTTTATTTACACTTTAAGTATAAAAAGACATTTTATTTATTTACCATACCACCACTTATATTTTTATTTGTTTACACCCTTGCATGTATATAAGGTGACTTTTATATTTTTATTTGTTTACACCCTTGCATGTATATAAGGTGACTTATCAAGTAAATATAAAAAATGTTTTATTTATTTACCATAATTATCATTTACTTATATTTTTATTAATTTACCATACCTCTTTTATAAATATGGTATTTGGCCCATAGGATTCACTTAAATAAAACCTATTCTTGAAAATGGGCAAATCGAAGGTTTTAACTCCTAATTTCAAGGGCTAAATTTACCTATTTTACCCTCTCCCTTAAAATAAGGTGGGCTATTTGAGGTGATTTGTAAAAATGTACTATGATAGAAAATATTCACCTACTAAAAATTTAAAACCCCTTAATTTTGCCAAAGGGCGAACATTCACCCCTAAAATTTTCTATGATTGGGATCTCTAGCAAATCCACAACGACCTCTGCAGGAGCGCAGTGACCAAACTAAATGCACATCAACCCTGCTAAACACGTCCTCTTGCTCTGTTTTGCCCAATTTCACCTTAAAATCGCCAGTTTTATATTGTTGAGGACTTTTGAGGGTGCTAGAGTCCAAATGAGGCTTCATGAGTGTCTTGAGAGGCTTTATACTTGAATGGAATTTAATTTCTGAGTTTGCTTACCCACTTTCTAATGTTTCTTGTCATTTCCAAATCTTCATATTTATGCTTTTTGACTTTCTAACCTTTTTTCTCCTGATAGGTGAATGATGCTTTGGCAATCCTTATTTTGAATTTTGCTTGGGATGCATTTGGGAATGGACTTGATAATGTAGCTAAAAATTAACGTATTACATATAATAAACATAAAATTACATAAACAAAAATAAAATTGTTACATCTATTTGAAGTTTTAATTTACAAACTTGGAATAAAATGCCTTCTTGAAATCAAATTTAGGGCTTTCAATAACCATGGTTACATGCTTTGGAAAGCTTTATTTAATTGAAAAAAAAAATATTTTTTGCTTGAATCTCATATTTTGCCGAACATATGCGGTGAGATGGTGATTTATTGGATGTTGGAAAAATAAAACCTAGGTGACATAATGGAACCTCAAATGATTGAATTTCAGGTGGATTTGACTGATATAAAATATGATGAAATGAGCCTTCATGTTCAATGGAAACCCAGAAGGCACATGAAGGAGGGCCAGCAAATACAAACTTTTGAGAGGGGAAGGCGATTTTGGATTTTGGGCTACCAGCAATGAACACAATTTTTTCATGATGACCTAAGTGGAATGAAAAAAATTTCAAATGGGACTGCAATATGACATAAAAGAGATATTTTGATCACTGGTGTTAGTATGCAAATACTGACTCTAACATTGACCTTATTTGGGGATGGCATCTCCTTGGAGGTGCTAAGAACACCATAGACCAAGTAGCTTTACCATATGGGCCAATATAGTCAAAAAACTCAAAACTGACTCAAAACTGACGTGAAACTGATGTGAAACTAACTCGAAACTAACTCAAAACTGGCTTATGTGACTAAAATTTGAATTATCAAAATAACAGAAAATTAGTGAAGCTCCATGGCCTTCACTTCTGGTTCCGAACTCTAGTGATCTTCAGCTTCACACTTGCAGAAAATTTAAAATGTATGTATAATGAAACTGAGGCAAATTTAGAAAAGATAATGCTTCACAAGCCTACCACCGAGTAGTCCTCCTAAGCATGATTCTCCATTCATCTCTTCCAACAAGAACCTATTTTATCCCTAGAAAGTTGAAATCTGATAAGAGCCTTTCCATAAATTCTCAAATTTACCATGCTTGCCCTTGTCATCATTTCTAGCATCCCAACGAGGTACCACATCTCCGATTTTGAAATCATATTTTTTTGTTTTATAATCATAGATCCTTTTTATCTTCTCGTGTAGCTTGGAGGTGTTCTGAAATACCTCTTCCTGTGTCTTCTTTAAGTGAATCATTTGATTGATCGAGCGTTTCAAATCATTCTATTCACTTCCCGTTTCTTGTAACAATTTGATGATTGGGACTGCCAATGATGTAGGGAAAATAGTTTCTACTCCATATACAATCTAAAAAGGAGAAAGCCCAAGAGATTTCTTACTACTCACCCGATCTGCCCACAATGCATTGATCAACTTTTTGTGATAATTCTTTTTGTTGGCCTCCAATAGTTTCTTTATGATGTTGATTAAAGACTTATTGGAGGACTTTGACAAACCATTTCCTTGCATATAGTATGTTGTATAGTGTCCCAACTTGATTTTGTACTTGTCATAAAACTCAGTCATATTTTTGGACTTAAATGTTGTCACATTGTCTGTGATTATCTTATGAGGACAACCAAAACAGGACAAAATGTTAGTTTCTAAAAACTGAATGACAACTGAATCAGTTGCTTTCTTGGTTGGGATTTCTTCAGTCCACTTTGTGAAGTAATCAGTAGCTGTCAGTATCCACTTGTTTTGTGTAGATGACAATGGATTGATCTCACTTATGAAATCTAGGCCCTGCTGCTGAAAAGGTGCATTCACTGATATTGGTTATAGAGGTAAGGGAAGAAGATTTTTTTACCTTGAAAAACTTGAAACTCGTGACAACTCATCACTGCTTTGTAGATATCTACAAAAAGCGTAGGCCAATAGTAACCCACTTTCAATACTTTGTTCGCCATAGTTTTCCAATACAAGTGACCCCCAAAATCTCCTTTGTGGAAGTCATTTATTACTTCTTTGGACTCATATTTAGTCAAACATTTCAGTAATACACCTCCTGGATATTTCCAATAGAGCACACTGTTTATGATACAATATTTGGAAGCCTTCAACTTTAAAGACCTAGGCTTAGCCTTAGACATGCCTCGAAGGGGATTTAGATGTTGAAGTACATAAATGATATCAAAATATTGTGGAGATGAGAGAAAGATTTCAAATACCTGAACTAGATCCACTTCTTATTTCTTATCCCATAATGCTACTAGAGGGCTGATGTCTATAGCATGAAGGTTTGTCTCAGCCATGAGTTTGGCTAATGCTTGACCCTTGATCAAATTTGTAGGCTTGATCTCAAGATCATACTCTAATGGTGCTGCTATCCATCTACATGTCCTACCTTCCAGGTCATTCTGCACAAGGACTTCTTTTACCACTGCATTAGGCACATAAGAAAGAGTATGTGAATGTAAGATGTAAACTCTGAAATCTTTGATTGCCTTTACCAAATCCATGGCTTGTTTCTCAATGATATTGTACTTAAGAGCTGCATCCCTCATGTTTCAACTGAGAAACACATTTGGCAGCTTGGTTTTGTCCCTATTCTGCATTAGTACCACTACCATAGTATGCTTAGAAGCAAAATAAAATATGATAAAATCATCGGTGTAATTAGGACTAATAAAAACAGGGGCAGTGGTTAAGGAAAGCTTAACCACATGAAAAGACTTACAGGCTTCCTCGGACCATTTTACCTCATTATCTTTTTTCAACATATTGGTCATTTTTCTAAGATGTTCAGCCAAAGTAGGAATAGATCTTTGTAAGAAGTTCATCGTACCATTGAAAGCTTGGATTTCCTTTTTGCTATGAGGAAAATCAATTTGTTGAATGGATTGTAGTCTTGAAGGGTCAATTCAGATGCCGTCTTTCAAAATGATGTGGTCGAGGAGTTTGCCTTCCTCCATGGAAAACATACTTTTCTTTGGATTGAGAGAGATTCCAAACTTTCTACACTTCTAAAAAATGATTCCTAAATGATGGAAATGTTCATCATCGGATTGTGAATATATGGTTACATCATCTAAGTATACAAGTATGAAAACATCTTTTTCGTCTGAAAATGCTATGTCCATGACATGCTGAAAAGTGGCCCCTGATTTTTTAGACCAAATGGCATCTTTTCATATTTGAATTTGCCCCAAGGTGTGGTGAATTCCATCTTAGCCTAATCATCCTCATGCACTAAAACTTGATTGTAACTGGAATAGCCATCCAAAAGTGAAAGTCGAGAAACGCCAACAACTCTTTGAAGAATATGGTCCATTTTTGGAAGGGGGTGATTGTCTTTCAGTGACACTTTGTTCAAGTTTCTGAAGTCTACGCAAAGCCTTATCTCCCCAGTTTTCTTTCTCACTAGAACTAGATTTGATATCTAATCGAAAAATCTTATAGGAACAATGGTACCTACCTTGTAAAGTCTATTAAATTCCTTTTCTATGAATGGAAACAATCTCAAATTGATCCTTTGTAACTTTTTCCTGAAGGGCTTTTGATCGGGCCTAATTGGTATTGTGTGTTGAATTATCTTCTTATCATATTCCTTCAAATCTACATAATCCCAAGCATAGACATCAGAAAACTCACATAGTAAATGAATGTATTTTTCCTTTGCTTCGGGAGATAATGATTTGGATAGCTTGATCATTTTTGGTTTGTATGTTGTCCCGATGTTCACATATTTGACACCTTTCTCTGTAGGAACCAATGTAGGCTTCCTTTCTACATCATCCTGATCAAACAAGTCTTCCAAAGGTATGAGACCTTTCAAAATATTGTTATCTTTCAGCTATAGTATATCAACCTGAGTTTCCTCAATGACTTGATCATCTTCATCATATACTTCATCCATAGAACAATTTTCAAACTCTCCTTCACTCTAAAGGAAGTTATTCACCTATTTGTCATCCCAGAATACTTTCCAGTGTCGCAAGTTATCAGGAACTGAGGGCTGATGCTTCACATGAATCTCAAATTTCTTGTTAGAAAAAATTGGAATTTTAAAATTACTTGTAGTTGTAGCTAATGATGTCCCAATGTTCACATATTCAATACCTTTCTCTGTATGAACCAATGTACGCTTCCTTACTACATCATCCTAATCAAACAATTCCTCCAAAGGTATGAGATCTTTCGGAATATTGTTATCTTTTAGTTGTAGTATATCAACCTGAGCTGCCTCGTTGACTTGATCATATTCATCATAGACTTCGTCCATAGAACAATTTTCAAACTCTCCTTCACTTTGAAGGAAGTTATTCACCTAGTTGTCATCCTAGAATACTTACCAGTATCACAAGTTATTAGGAACTGAGGGATGATGCTTCACATGGATCTCAAATTTCTTGTTAGAAAAAATTGGAATTTTAAAATTACTTGCAGTTGTAGCTAATGAATCCGCCATAAGATTTCGGGTCCTTGGTACAAATGAAAGTGTATACTCGAGAAACATTCTAAGAATATCTAAAACAAAATTTCTATATTTTTTCATTCATGGATGGTGAGCTTGATATTCACCTTTAGCTTGCTTAATTACAAGTTCTGAATCACCATACATGGAAATTCTATGGGCACCTAACATCTTCAAGATCTTCAAACCTATGATGAGTGTTTCATACTCCGCCTCATTATTAGTACAATCAAAATCTAACTTGTATGAGCACAATATAACATGCTGATGGAGATTATATTGTTGATGATGATGTGGATTTCTTATCCAAATACCAATACTTGCTCCATCTTTCCCAAGGGCACTATCAAAGTCCATGGTCCAGAGGCCATTTTCCTCTTCCAAGAGCTATTCATCTTTTTGCTGTTTTGGGTCAATTTTATGAACTTTAGCTTCAGACTCTATGGAAGTTTCCATTACATTCTCTGATCACTGATCTAAACCTTTTTATGCCTTGTCTGATAGCTGTTCAGATGAGTGTGGAAGCACACCTCTTTCTTGGTCTGAAACTGCACTTATAGTATTGAAAATATTTGGTACATCTTTCATCTCTACAAGCTAACTATCTACATCATTCAATCCACTATCGTTATACAAAATAAATGACTCTAAATATATATATGTACAACATTTATGGGATGATTGTTTGGTTTCTCCTTGCTAGTTATCATAAAATTCATTTTGTTCTCACAGTACAACTTTCTCAATTGCCCGAAAACTAGGATGGTAGCATAGGAGAAATCTAATTGTAGTGTGCCTCTTAATTTTGCTCCCCAATATCTCGACAATAACATGCCAAACTAAGGTGGTATATGAGCTACCACCACATCCATTAAAACATTATTGGCAGGGATTTTATCTAGAGATACTACCAAGCCTTTGATTAGACCAAGACAGCAGACCTTTCCAGAATCAAAAGAATACAAGTCATGATACTCACTAGTTATATCTATACCCAACCCTTCCATGATGAGTTTTGGCATTAAGTTATGAGAAGCTTCGGAGTCAAGCATGGAGTTGTGAAGAATGAATTGGTGAATTCTTAAACTGAGATAAAACGGAGGAACATCACTATCACCTCATTGACCATCTATGGTTGGACCAAAAATCAATTCAGGTTGGTCATTTTCAATATTAACCATGTCAAATGTAGGATCAAGTTTAAGAAATTTAACTATGTCAGACTTGTGATGGCTACTTTTGACAAGTTCAGTAAGAGGGATTGACACTTTCAACTTTGAAAGTTTAGTTTCTAGATTGAAAGAGCTAGTTTTATCTACCTCTTTTTGGACATTGTATCTCTTCTCAGACAAATCTCTAGGTAGCTAATCCTTTCTTTGGTTGTGATGATCCTTGTCTGGAATGCTTGTAGATGGTTGCTTTGTTATGGTTTGATCATTTTCTGCCAACAATTTACCTTTGCTTTGACCTCCTTGAGGATTTGATTTATGTTGGGTGTCTTTCTGTTGTGATGTCCTTTTCTAAGTAATTGGGACATCTCTATTCCTCAAAAAATATTGATTCTGCTAAGAACTGAGACCATTCAAATATCCTCTTTGATAATCATTGGTTTGGGTTTCCAATGCATTATCGCTTGTCAATATGTAGTCCTCATCTTTAGGCTCCTCCACTTTCTCGACATACTTCTCATATTCAGTCAATAAAATGGGATGGTGATCTTCCCTAAAAATGTAATTTTCCTGAACAATTAGTTCTATCTCATTGCCATATTCGCCTTGAGCATAATTCTACTACAAAGGAGTATGAATAGGCTGCTAAGATGTCGATGCTTCGGAAGCCTTAGGCTCCCTTTGTTTTATCCTGTACTGAGGTTGTTGTTGTTTTCTGAATTTAGGATTTCTAACTTGTGGCTCCAAAGATCTAACTCAATTTATCATCAGGTCGGTCATTCTATCCAGGTTTTGATTAATGCATCAAGTTTCAGATTGGTAGAAGTAGAAGGTTCTTCTTTGATGGTCACTCTCTTTTCTGATTTCTCATGTTTCAATTGATATTTCTTGATCATCAAGTTTGCTTCCACACTTACCACATTGTTATGCATATATCAAGAGTTGTGGGATCCCTTTCCCTCAACTGATAGGCCATCTTTGGATCAAAATCATCTGGGTATTGTTGAAGTGCCAAATCCAATGGAGGTTTCTTATTGTCTGGAATAGAATTGTACATTTCATTGAATCTTATGGTGAATTACTAAACCATCTCATTAGGGTTCCTCTTTCAAGTGTTGTGTTCCACCAAGATCTGCAATGGATTCTTCTTTTCCTGCCATCTAGCTAAAAGCAACTCATTCAGCCTAGTCGAAGAATTAATAGAGCCTGTTGCCAAACCACAGAACCATTTTTTCACGTCTCTCGAAAAACTGAGCTATCGGTCTCATTTTAGCATCATCTTCATTGACTTCCTCTAAGTCAATGAAATTAGCCATCTTATCAATATGTTTTCGTGTTGTTACTTCTGGGATGCCATCAAATAGAGGAAGCCTCTGGCCATAGGCCTAAGGTAGTGCTGTCAACTGACTAGGTAACACCAAAGGTGAAAATATTTCCATAACTCCTGGAGAATGGTGGATGGGAACTGCAATGGGCTGTGTTGGTTGTGAAGAAGATGGAGGGGTTGAAGTAGATGTTTTCAGAGATGAAGTAGAGGGTATGGCCAAATATAAGAGCACAAGTTGATACTGAATATAAGTCTTTTCAGTAGTGATCTGTAACTGATCCGCTAGGCTTTGAAGTTTGTCAAAATTTGACCAAACCTCGTGCTCGAGTTTTAAAGACTGAGATGTAGCAGAAGGTCGGTTAAAAAACGAATTTAGGTTACAAAGATATGAGTCAAACTTTATAAGATCGAAAAATTCTTTAGTAAGACTAGACTCATATTTTGATCAAAACAAGGATAACTCAAATTTAATGTCGAAAGGTATATCCTCGATACTATGCATTTTATTTAGCAAGGAAGTGGTAGTTTCCAATTTAGGGGTTTTGGTCTCAGGGATAAGGACTTTAGGCTTTCTCAACAACTTCTCAGGGTTATCAATCAGAGAAGGAGGATTAGGTTCAGGGTTTGAGCTGGTGTAGCTTTTAGAAGCCAGTATCTTAACAAGGTCAAACTCAATAGGATTAGATCTAAGACTTTGAGCTAAACTTAGATTATTTATAAAGGAATGTCTTCAATAATGAAATTTGAACTTGGTAATGATTGAGAGCTTACCAATAGGAGGAAGTCTAATTGAAATTCTGATATGTACCCATCTTTTGTTTTGAACAAGCTCTGATTGTCTTCAACCGAATCAACTAGACCAGGATGTAGAATTTTCCTCACTGTCGCCTTGAGTCCAGCTTCTACAATCTAGGCACTGCAATTTCTGAATTAGCCTTTGTAAATCTTAGTCCCATCATCCAAAGGACAAAACTTCAGTGATAACTAGTCGTACACCAAGGGGAAATGAACCTTTCATTCCCCAGCAATGGTGCCAGTATGTTATCACTCCTCCGGATCTCCAAGGCTGAGGAAGAGTCTGACTGAGGTAACCACAGGCCAATCTTTTAGCTGGGTAGCTAGCCCTACCAAGCTAGAGAGGGCTCTCTCCAAGGGATCAAAGCCAAGAGATCTGGATAGATTAGGTTTCTAGGCTAGATTTAAAGTTCATAGGGCTGTTTGATTTTATTTTTGGTTGGGTAGTCACAAGGATGAGTGATTTAGGTTAGACGGACTAAGGGCAAATGAGATATGATTGTAGACATTCAAAGGGGCAAGGTAGGTATGAAGCTTAACACTTAAAATGTGATTTGTCGAGATGATTTAAGACTAATGAGGAGTTAGGAAGAGCATAAGAGATAAATTCATCCTAAACTGAAGAAAAATGGACAAAGTATGATAAATTTCCCAAAACAGAGCATGAGAAAGTATGTATTTTGCCTATCAACTTGAAAATTACCATATAACATAAAATAAATGGTTTACGAACTCATAAAACATTCATACAAATTATCACAAAGAAGAAACAATGCTAAACATTCATACCACATGTATCCCAGAAAAATAGCTGCAACTCATCTATTGAAATTGGACAAAATCTGATACAATAGTCTCTGATCACTAGTAGAGCATCCCATTAAATCCAACCTGTAAAATGACTAAGAAAATACATAATATAGGCCTAAAACTAACTCATCCTAAGTTTAGGGGTCGAATCCATCAGATAAGGAGCGGTTGCAAGAAAGGATGAACTGATAGCTAGAGTGTAGGGTGGTAAAAGTGACTCATCCCTCACTCTAGCAAACTGATTCATTACATCCCACATAGGCCATCTAAATAATGTATCTACCCTAGATAAAAGTAAAAATATAATAATTACATCATCTAGATCAATTACAGAGGTAAAACTTGAATTTCCCATAGGTAAAAGTCAACTTGGAGTGAAACAGTGAAAATTATGGAAGATTGTCAAACACACAACGACCTAGTTAAACACGCAGTGACCTTGGTCAAATGCACAGAGTCCTATTCAAGATGACTTTTGACCACCTTCTCATTGTCCAAATCTAGCACATGATAGCTCACTGGAAAGGTTATCCTGTCTAGTTTCCATAACCTTCATTGGGTTTCAAAATGGGCTTGGTGTGCCCCTCCAAACTTGTAATAACCCAAAACTACTCAAACACACAGTGACCAGGCCAAAAAAGAGGCAGAAAGGTGATCTTTTGGTAGTTTTTGACCCATTTGGCTAACCATTTTTTCTCCAAATGCTTAGAAAAATTACAGGATGCATGTCCTCATCATTTTGAATCCAAAAATGCTAACCGTTTTCTCATTGGATGCTCCAAAAAATAGCGCATCATCCTAGGTGTTGTGCATTTGACCATGCTAACGGTGCCAACATTTCTCAAAAACACAGCAAAACATATCTTATTAATCAATGAATCCATACAGGTGAGGACAAATTTTAGATAGAGGAGGATTGGCCTGTTATAGAGTTTTATAAACCCAATGTTTCGGACTACCAAGTGAATCCTTCATTATGGGATGCATCAATAGATATCTTCAGAATATCTATTGATGCATCCCTTGATGATGGACTCACTTGGTAGTTTGAAACATTCGGTTGATAAAACTCTATAACATGTCATTCTTCCTCTATCTAAAACAAATCTTTCCAAAATTATTCAAAAATGGAAAAAATTGGTGGGCTGACAGTTGGCTATATTTTTTAGGAATGGAGTGATGCCTTGACAAGAATATCCAACCTCTTTTTCTTCTCTTACTTGGTCGAGGACTCAATGTTTGCATGAGCTCTTTTGAGCTTGGCCCTTGCAATTTTGTCTCTCATGGCATAGTGCTTGGCCATCTCTCTTTGAATATCATTGTCCTTCTTGTCCTTTTCTAGGAGGTCCTACAGATGACCATTCACCCTCTCAAGCCAATATTCTTGGTTTTCATTTACCATCTTGGAAAATTTCTCATTCAAGGTGAGTTGATTGGCTAGTTCTTCCTCCCTTTTCCTTTCTTGCTCCAAATCTCTCTTTAGGCCTCTATTTCTTGGCCTTCATCTTGGCACATGTTCATCAAGTGGCTAACCATACTACCCATATGCCTCATCACATAAGGCCTTTTCCTTTTTAGCCTCTCTCTTTTCCTTTCTGAGTTGAATCTCCATGAGCTCATGTTTGACCTCAAACTGCCTGTTTTCCTACTTATAGTAAGAAATGATCCATTTGGTCCTTTGCAAGTTGACTTCAAGCTTACCTATGAGTGCATTATTTTCCTTGATGATAATAGTTGTGCTTTGGCTGTCATCATGCTCATTTGAGTCAACTAACTAAAAAGCATGCTCTATCTCATGGAGGTCTTCCTCCTGTTGTTGGATCTATGCCTCTAAAACTTTTTCCTTACCCTTATGTACCTTCTTTGTCGATGAAGAAGGCAAGGCCCCTCCCAAAATCAGTGGGGAAAACACTTGCCTATTCCTTGTCTCACAGGTATGTGAAAAGGTACCTAAACCAACCCTTTTGGGCTTGTTGCTCTCACCATGCTCAATATGCTCTTGCCCATTGCCTTCATCTCTACCAGGTGAATGAATAGGCTCATGAAATGATGATGATGGAGGTGATGATGTGGCTAACTCATCAGATGAAGATGAATTATGTATGGACTGAGGTGGAGGAATGGAGGTAGATGGATGAGAGGATGAAGGTGACTCTTGGCCATGTTGAATAGGTGGGACTGTGAAAATCTCATTGGATATGAAAGTGTCCCATGCAATGTTAAGCTAATCACGGAAGTGTAGGACTATCATCTTGATGAGAGAATGGTGAAATATGCTATGCATTTGATGATCATGATCTTTCCTTTGGGCAATGTATGACATCTTGTTGATATCTTGGTAAAGATAGTAGGGCAAATTGAGCATTCTAACTCTTGTAAAATGCATGAGTAACCGAATATGATAGGAATAGAGCCTAGAAAATCTGCCCTCACATGTGAAGTAGTTCAGTATTATTTTCATCATAGGAACATGTCTATCTAGGAGGTAAGAGAAAGGGAAAATCTTCCTTCTTTCATTCTTGTGGTTGGGTTTAAGATATCGCTCATAGTAGCAATAATCCAAATCCACTTGTTTAAACCATTTTTCCCCAACATCTGGGATCCTAGTAGTAGCTGATATGATAGAAAAAGATATGGTAAAGGTGACACCTTCAAGGGTTGCTTGGTTGTCATGGAGGTTTATGATGAACTATCTGGTCAATTCAGAATGATGTTGACTCCTTTCCACCTTCTCACAAAACTCAAAATAGCCCATAGCTTTGAAGCTTGTGATAGTGATGGGCGATGCCATGAGCTCTCCAGTGTTGGTTGGCTCATATTTGATGATTTTCCCTCCTTTTTTATATTTCCTCCTCTGTTGTTTTTCTTCCTCACTTTGACTTCTGTGTTCTTTTTCTACCATATCTATTGCTGTCAAAACTCTAGGGAAATGGTAGAATGGACTATGGGTATGCGAAATGTGGAATGATATGAGGAGAGATGATGAGGAGGAGATGCGGATGTGTGGAATTGGGGAGGTGATAGGGGATATTTGTTAAGTGAGGGGGAATAGTGATGAAAGCTAGGAAATGTGATTTGAGATGGTGGGAATGTATGACTAGGTTTTGATCTTAGGAATACCAACAGACAACTTAAACCCTATGTAGGTGAATAATGGAGGGAAGGAGTGAGTAATTTTTCCACCAACTTGACTTTCTAAAGTAAATGATGATGAACTTGGAAACTTGGTGGCAATGAAGGGTTCCTAGGACATTTTAGCTCCTTTAAGGCAAACGGGCAGTGACCCGGGTAAAGGTGCAACAACCTGGTTGAATGCGTAGTGACCCCTATAGGAGCGCAACACCATTATAAATAACACTAGGATCTCTGGAAAATACAACGATCTCTAAAGGAGCGCAATGACTAGGCTATACACATAACGACCTTGCTAAACATGTCCTCTTGTTGTGTTTTGCCCAATTTCACCTTAAAATCGACAATTTTCTTTTACTGAGGACTTCTGAGAGTGCTAAAGTGAAAATGAGGCTTTATGAGTGTCTTGAGTGTTAGGTAAACTTGACTCAGGATAGAGTCAAAAGTTGACGAGGTTAAATAGTGATGGTTTTGGGGCACATGGTATTGTACACCCATGGTTATCTGCCAGTGGTATTATATGTAATGGAGCCTATAAAAGGCTGGAAGGACTTCATTGTAAAGCATGACCTGGAGGTGAGCGGTGAAGGCTCACTTGGCCGGATTGGCCAGGGTTTTGGCCAAGGATAATGAAATTTCATTATGATTGGGTTTTTCCCCGGATTTGGGGTTTTCCCGGATAAACATGTGTATTTATGTGTTTATGGTTATTGCTGGTTAATTTTATATTTATTCCTCTCGGTAATTAATTTATGTTCTTAGGTAAATTTCTTTACAAGTGGTATCAGAGCCATGCCCCGAAGTTAGCCAAGTGGATGAATCCTCGGAATGTCGAACGAAGGTGGTGGGCCCCGGTAATATCACGATGGGATCCGTGGATGAGCTCGGTTAAACAGGCGGTGTGCTCCGGATTCTTCATGGACGTGTCCTGCTCCCAACACGGTGAAGAGGAGTTGACCTGGGATAGAGCAAGCTCTCGAGGCAGGTGGTGTTCCATGTAAGGCGTGTGCTTCCAATGCATTGGAGCAGAGAATTGTGGTTGGTAGAGAGTGGACGGATGGATAATCGTTTGAGGGGAGGCTCGATGGTCCTTTGTTCAAGGGGAGGATTGTTGGATATACGACCAAAGTCTCACATTGACTAGAAGTGGGGAGCATCATGGGTATATAAGGATGGACAAATATCTCCATTGGTTTGAGGCCTTTTGGGGTAAGTCCAAAAGCAAATCCATGAGGGCTTAGGCCCAAAGTAGACAATATCATACCATTGTGGAGATATGTGGTGTCCAGCGTCCTTACATTGAGGGGCTTTATACTTGAATGCAATTTAATTTATGAGTTTGCATACCCACTTTCTAATGTTTCATGTCATTTCCAAATTTCCATATTAATGCTTTTTGACTTTCTAACCTTTTTGCACTTGACAAGTGGATGATGCTTTCACAATCTTGATTTTGACTTTTGCTTGGGATGCTTTTGGCAATGGACTTGAGTATGCAACTAAAAAGTAACTTATTACATATAATAGACATAAAATTAGACAAACCAAAATAAAATTATTACATTTGTTTGAAGTTTTAATTTACAAACTTGGAATAAAATCCCTTCTTGAAATCAAATTTAGGGCTTTCAGTAACCATGGT
>APFE030444065.1:0-109860 GCA_000404065.3 Pinus taeda | reverse complement strand
ATATAAATCCATTAATTTTTGTATTCACTAGTCTTTTCTTCATATTTTATACTGTAAAATACAGGTTGAAAGTTATATTTACAATTTAAAGAATTTTATGTCCATTACACAGGAGAGCTACATGGAAGACCTTTCAATAACTAGCATGGTTCCTCCATTTCTAGAATGTTGTCACCAGGATGGTGCCCTTTATATACAGAACAACCTATATAGACCATCCAAGGGACCACCTGTTACATTTTAGGCCTAAGTCTTGACATCCAAAAATCACGTTGAATCCATTCCATAATGTGGGAGCCTAATCAGTGTAGGGTGTGCATTGGGATCATAAATTTTACTAGGTATACATTTTCGAGATACATATTGAAAGGTTTAAATCACTTTCACTTCATTAGGATCATTAGGGACAAAATGACTTTTAACAATTGCATGAATCCTCCAATCCATTCTAGAATGTGGTCAATTATCCTTGTTACACAACACAGTCCATGGAAAACTCCCCGGGGAAAGGAAATATTGTATCTAGTCCCCGCATATCACTAACTCAAACAAAATAAAACAAATCCAGAGTGTGGGAAACTAAGTCACTTTGTAAAAATAAGTCATCTAGGATGCACATTTGAACCCTATGTCTGACCAAATCATACTAGGAATGAAATAACATTTTTTAGAAACACTGAGCTAGGGCACAAAATAGTGTAGATAAGCATGTAAGGATTATTTTCTTGTGAACATAGTTTGACGAGAAACATGTCTGGAAAGCATGGAAAGGGCCTTTTTTAGAAAGGGTTATAAATAAAACCTTCTCATATAGACATGTAGAGTACACAAAATTGGAACAAACATAACAAACTTAGCTATTGTATTTTATCACACTAAAAACACATAGGTGCACAAGAGTGCAGGTGGGATGGGGAAGCCATTAACACTTTCTACTTGTAACAGGTGTGTGTAATAGTGCACTAAAACTAAGCAATGCCTTGGGCACAAAAAAACTGACAAAATAGCATACCCATTTAAAGTTCGATGTATGATATGCATATGGAGTTTACAAAGGCCAATGATGAACATTAGACAAATAGTGGAATTTAAGGCATGCAAACTCAATCATACCTGGGCCTAGCTGGAAAGAAATAACTACCAAGCAAGGAAGAATTAATTGACATATGTCCTGTATATACACCGATAGGTAAGAGGTATTCCAAATCCAAGAATGTCTAATGTTGTACTTCTCAATGGTTATTGTTTGACTATCTAGATAGTTTGTGCTAATATAATCTATTTTCTTTCATGGATCATGGGAGCATTTGCAGTTATTTACAGGGTGCTCAAAGTCGGAAGGACTTGATAAATTAAAATTTGTAATAAGAGCCAAGATGGCGCTTCCAAGATAATGTGATAAAATGGTCTCCCAATTGAAGTAGATTTAATGTTTGATCTTTGATAGAAGGTGAGAATATGGATGCAAAGTTTAAATTTCAACCATGGCACATGGCTACCTTATTTCAGATGTGGACATAGAAGAGAAACTGTAAAGCATTCAAAATATTTCATGAGTGGCCTATAAAGCAGGCCCTTTCTTACCTACTTATCATCACTAAGTATATTTTTAGTCACGTTGTGGGTGTCTTCCATTACTTCCTTTTGACCCATTTTATAGTAAACACCATCATGATCACTGTCAATACTAATCAAGACTTTAATGAAAGAAAATCACTAGGAGACTTTGGGATATCATTCTCCCTTCAATCAAGACTGAGGGTTAATTCACTTGTAGTTGAACTTCTAACTGCCACCTAATTAGTGAAACTGATGAAGAATCCACTTAACTGAAGCTCCAACTCTATGCATGCTAACTTGATGATTATTCGAGTAAACTAAATATAACTCATCCTAGCTGAAGTTTAACTTATGAGCTTACACTCACATTCATAGAAAGACAAACCAAGCTCTTCACTAGCTATGGCACAAGTTAGACGATCTTGCTCACTACATTTTCAACAAGAAACTTTGTCTCCAAAAAGTGGGGCACTTACTAAAAACAATCTCTTCAATCTGTCAAAAACATTGTCTGAATCATCATTGAATCCATCTTACATCCAATCTCCCTTGGAATAAATCCCCATCCTATGAAAATGGCATCTCTGAAATTCCATCCCAATTAAATGTACTCGCCTTTAACCCTCCAAATTTGCAAGGGGAAAGTTTAGGGATTAACAGATCAACGGTTTGATGATGAATGTAAAGAAGCTAAAAAATATGCTAAAATTAGGCCCCACATAAAAAGGAAAAAAAACAGGAACAAATGTGTGGAGCATCCTAAAAACAAGAATGTAAAGTATATTATGAACATGTAATCTAATTGTTGGAGTCTTCTTAACTTTTATAGTGTGTTTTATGTAAGAACCCAAACCTTTCCTCCAAGATGACTTCAGATATAATTCCTTAGAGCCTGTTTTCCAAGACCTTTATGATAATTTTATATGGATAGATACAAAGTAATGCAGAACTGTAATCACCAAGTTTTTCTGCATCATTTTTATTCAATATTAGAGTTAGTAATGTAGCATTCAAAGCTCCTAGAACTTGCCCAGAATATCTTGATCATTCAATTGCCTTTAACAAATCATCCTTGAGTAGATCATAAGAGCCCAAGTAGTTTTCTACCCTCAACCTAAGACTCCAACTTCTCCTTTTTTTGTTCGTATATCATATTATGGAAGTAAGAGGAAAACTTGAGAATCTCAGTTAGACCACTATGTTACAATATGTAGTATCCTAAAATAAGGATATGAAGTGTTTTATTCCTCCTCCTACAATTTCCAAAAATGTAGTTACCTTAGAAATGTCATTCCTTTCAATCTCCCATATGGTGATGGTTTATTTTTGTTCCTGAAAGATTTTTATTCTGATCTAACTCAACTTGCCATGTAACCCTCCTTCAATTCTTTAAACTTTGTGTTGCTTATTTATTTTGTAACCACCCCTCTCATATATACCCAATTTCACCGGCTTGTCATGGTAAACATGAGAGGAGGAGCTACTATGATATGACTAGACCTCCTAGGTCCCATTAATGAAGTGGGAATGATTGTGGAAAACAAACTAACAACTCAACACATCATACAGGGGTTACAGGTCACTCAAAGGTTGAGTAACCACCCTAGGTGGCAAAAACCTTAGATGAACACCCTTTTTGCTGACCTCGACTCCCAACCACATGCACAAACTTGCAAGCCAACAACTTTAACCCTCAATTAGCATGTATAACACTACCTCCAAGCAACTGCAACATAGATTTCCCAATTCTGAGCCTGCAACCCCGGAATCGGAACCATCTTTTTAGGGCTAGCCTCCAAACCACTGCCTATAACTTGATGAGGGTTTCCAAAATAATAAACGACGACAAATCCTCTAACACAAAACATGATCACATACTTCACTACATATTCCTAACCATGATAGTCATTTCGTCAAACACATGGCAAACACGTAATCTATAGGTCATGAATGCATATTTAAACATAGGAGTTTGATAGTTATCTGAGAAGCATCAAGAAGTTCTGATTCCCTCTCATAGTAGGTGCAATAACATCTATTATCTCATGCATTCATTAAAAATTCATCAAGAAATCAAAACACATCAAGATCCATAGCCAATGTACATCATATAACCAACATATAAACAATAAATGAACAACATATATACCATAATAAACCAATCATCGAGCCACATACTGACAAGTACAGTTTGACATGGAAATACAAGAGGAAAATAGATCTTATTAACATATGCTAAATCCAACCAAGTTAGGGACTTCCTCGTACCACCCAACCAAAGATTGGGTTGAACCAAATCTCTCTTTTAGCCAATCATCCCCACATTATATTCCAAGCATGAATGTGGTATCTCATGGAATAAACAAAGTAAAACCAAACTAGGGCTCACTGAGGCCAACCACCTCAACCCTCAACTAGTGATTCCACACCACGGTCAGACATCACTAACACCAACCAGATCAGTCTCTACCCAAGTTGTCGAGGGATCCAGAGCATTTTTCCCAACTAATACTCTAGGAACTAATAAATCAACTCACAAAATTTTAGGGCTCAAGAGAGTTTGTCCAACCAAGGATCGAGGATGAGTAACTCATCCCACCACGGAATCTAGAGCACTTGTCCAAGCAAGGCTCCAGGACTAGTAACTCAAATCAAGTTTTTCTAGGGCGCTAGAGTTTTTGTTGCAAACAACGGCTTGAGAACAAGTAACTCAACCCACAACCATAAGGAACCTGAGCACCAACTATAAACAACAAGTGGAAAAACCTACGACACCATGGTTATCCAGGATATGGCGAGGGTAGGCAAAATGATTGCCAATCCAAGCAATCCTCCATTCCAATGACAAATCATAACCAAATAATCACATGCATATACCACACATGTAATTGAAAATGGGTTCAAAAAAATGGATGAAGAAAACATACAACCTATGATAAATTTTTAGTTAAATTAAAACTTAAAGAATGATTCAAATAATTATTCAATTAGGATTGAAAGACTCAATTTTTAAAAAAATTGCAATAACAAATTATGCCAAATAAACATGGGACACTTTAGATATTACCTATCAAGTCATAGATAAAGTGAATATGACAAAGCCATAGACTCTTAAGAGGAGTTTGAGAATGTGAAGATAAAGGAATTTGATTTGGTTGACTAATCTATGACTCATATGATGTAGTAAACTAGTTGAGAACACATGGTGAAAATATAGTAGACCATAAAGTTGTTAAGAAGGTTTTGAGGAGATTTCAAAACAAACTTGATGTTGTAATGGTTTACATTGAACAATTAAATAATCTATCATATATTTTCATAGAGGCTCTAATGGGATCCGTGTTATCTCATGAGACAATGATGAATGCATATGATGATTACTTGGATAATGTGTTAAAATCGTACGCATATGTCAGTAGAGGTAGATGAAGGAACAAGAATAGAGGAATAAAACATGGTTGAATCTTATGCACTCTTGAAAGACATCACTGTAGATTGAGATTTTCAGCTAGAGCTACTTCTAGTGTTTGGAGATTCCCATCTCATACTTAGATATATGGTCAAAGGGACAACTACATAAGACATCAAACTTCCGTCTATCATCAATTGAGTCACATCCCAAATTTCCCATTTAGCATATCCAATTGAATGGTGTTAGGTAAATAGGGGAATCAATCAATTCGCTAGTCATCAATCCAATCTTTCCATTAACATAAATAAAATTGTGGAACTATTTTTCACAGGTAAATATGACAATAATCCCATATCATCTCAAACCCATACCATGATGAAAAAACAAAATCCTCTTCGCGTTGTGCTTAATCATCATCCACCTCCCCTACCCATTATGATATCTAGTGTGCATGCTTTCAGATTTAACCATCCCCGTCCCTTTTTATGCTTCCACTATGGGATAACTATGGAAACCAATATGGCTTGTGATGCAAAATTGTGGTATCCTCCTTGGCTTGAAGGTCTAGTTGACAATGTAGTCTCGGTGACTAATTTTTTGGCATTAGTTTATCAAAGTTATCCCTCTTTGCATCAATTATGTACTACTGGTAGCTATGAGCTACTCATAGCTCCTTTTGTTAGCAATCTACCACCATAAACGAGCTTTGTTTTAGCATTGACATCATTTGAGGAAGAATGGAGACATTGGAAAACACCTTGCAGAGAATTTGGACATTTCTTTAAATTTTCTACCTCATCTTAAGCATCAGGTCAACAACTTGAAAACAATATTGACATGTTAGAAAAGAAGGTACCACTTGTGGCCACATAGTAGCAAGAAATAGGGATTCTTCAAGATGATGACACAATCTCCTTTTCCTTGTTTATTTTTAGTCTATTGTCATCTCATTTTGGTGCTCTAGGTGGCTTGCATGTTTCCCCACCAACTTAATTTCCTTTCTATATAAGGTTTCTCTATTCTTATTGTAATTCTCATAATTTTTGTTTTTTGTTTTTCTCGATTTAATTCTAGTCTTAGTTTCACTCTGGCTATTTTGTATGTCTATTTACAGAATCAACAATTACTATAATCATTGGGTCTATCAACTATCTCTTTTGGATTTGTTGGGTCATGCAAAGAGATTCAACTTCTTTGTTCCCGATATGTCACTTAGAACTAGAAAAATGTTAATTGGTTGGCCAAATACATAGAAAATAATTGTATGATATATTTTAAGGAAAATTCTCACTCCATGCTCTTCTTATGGAGAAATTTGTAACCCTTTTATGTATCCTGACAATGTATTTTTTCCTCTAAACAAGTTTATGAGTGTGTGTGTGTTTGTGTGTGTGTGTACATATATAATACTCGGATTTTTACATATATAGAGAAAGTATAAATTTACAATTAACAATATTACACACACACACATATATATAAGGAGTTGTGACTTAGTGAGATGGAAAATATTTATCTAGACATGCTAACAATAAAATTTAAATCACCCATATAAAAACATATTACATATATATGGGGAAAGAATTCATCTTAGATATAAGAGAAGAACTACTTTACCTTAATTTTGGTGAGTGTTTTTTTTCTTTTGGTACACAGACCTCGAAGATTGGTGATTGTTACGTCAATGAAATATTTGTACCAAGGAGATACACCCAAATGGATCACTTCCTGTCAGCTCAACTATGTAGCTTGACCATGTCGAGAGAATTAAACTTGTGGCCTCTCAATAACAAAGGTTCTTTAACCATGAGACTGGACCAATAAGCTAACCCTGAGGGCAAATGAAGTGCTTTTTCTATATATATATATATATATATATATATATATAAATATATATATATATGATATATATATATTATATATATATATATATGTAGTTAAATTTACAAATTTCCATTTTTAAATTTATAAAATTATCATCATGGTTTATAATAAATAAAATATAAATGACCTTATTTTCAAATTTATTATGAATCTAAAACGACAATAAATAAAAAAATATTTTAGATGATGTAAGCTGTTGACAAACATTAAATCTCTCTATCTCATCTTTTTCTACAAAGTGTCATAGTTTGTTTGAATTCAATTCAGGTAATTGACTTCTAGTTGAGTTATTTAGTGCTAAATGTTTTGTTGTATCCTATGTATTATATTTAATTGTTATTGAGTAATTTAAAGAGAAATTTTTCTTCATTTATATTTTTGAGCTTATCCTTCTCCTAGTCATCTACTTCTTAATTCTTGTCATGGTACTAGAGTGAGGTTACATACGAACTTTTGAGAGCAGTATTTCAATTTTGTGTGTGCTCACAAAGAAAGCATACAGGATGAGAGCTTGAGGAGAAAAATGAAGTGGCATCCTAGGAGAATCGTGAGGGGCAACACTCACTAACTATCACACCCCATAAGCCAAAGGTAGTGTGATAATATCGAAACCTAGAATCCAAATATGGTGTGATAATGTCACATGACACTTGTATGAACAATAATTTCCTAAACTATCACAACCTCTCTACATCAAAATATGTGACTACCATAAATTAAAGAAAAAACAAGGCATAAACAATTCTTTGTAAACAAGCATGAATTTTTTTGAAAAGTCTTTTCTTACAATTATTCATAAGGAAAGAACCAAGAAAGTTTTTGGAAGATCAAGATTTCATTTGGAAGTCTCGTGTTTATTCAAAAATGACCTAGAACTTTTTTAAGCTTTTAAAAAAAGCTGATATTCAAAGTTCTTCTCATGGTCTTGATCATCATCGCGGGCGAGGTAATATTGGGAATTTTATTCAAAGAAACATTTTTTAGACTTAAAAATTAAAAGGGGTTTTATTTAAATAAATTATTTATTTGAAGTGATTTATTTGAGTTTAGAAAAAAGGGTTGCAACCACATTTAAAGGTTGGTTTCCTCGAGTTCTCTACCATAGACATTGATTCTTTTTGGAAAAAATTATCAATTTTGGTCTTTATGGTTGAGGATTTTTTTGCAAGCCTAAGATTGTTGGGATACATTGTGGAACGAATATGTAAATAAATTTGAAATGTTTGTATCAACAATTTTTGAGTAGAAATATCTAACAACAATGTTAGTAGATCAATTGACTAGATCTCTTCTATCAGACAAAACATGACTTAACTTGGGAGACGATTCCATGGAACAATATTTCAAGGCATAAGACTCTCTTAATAGAGGCACAGATAGAGTATATAAAGGTAGAATCAAGTGAGGCAGAGGCAAAGACAAATCTATAGAATGTCATCATGCAACAAAAGGTTTCACATCATAACAACTAGGGTAGTCTAGACCCTCAGAGAACTAGTCACAGAGAAGCAAAAAATGGAGTAGTAAATCTAGTGTATATTGCTATTATTACAAGAAATTTGGACATTATGAACGTGAATTCCAAAACAAACAATCAGATAAACACAGAGGTAGTGTCCATTTATCCAATAATGAAGGAGAATGCTCTTAAGTGATGCTTCTTTCCTACCATATTTCTAAAGACAATCATAGTGAGAACCTTTAGTTGTTGGACAATGGTTGTAGCAACCATATGACAGGTAACAAAATTTTTATTTATTGCATTGATGATTCTATGAAATCTAAAATTAATCTTGGTGACCATTCTCGTATAAAAGTTGAAGGAAAAGGTATGGTGCTCTTTCTTACTAAACAAAAGTAGAAGAAACATATACATGATGTTTATTATGTTCCACCCTTGAAGCACAATCTCATTATTGTAGGTCAATTCATGGACCATGAATATGATGTAGTATTATAAGGGAAAGCTTCTTATATTTATTATAAACCTCCCAATAGAAGACTTATAGCCAAGGTAGAAGAAACAAAGAATAGAGTGCTTTCCTTTACTCTTAAAAGCACAAATTTGTCACAATGATTTGCACAAAATGTTACAAATATAGATGAGTTACAGTTATGGCATTCTAGGTATGGGCATGTTCCCTTAAAGACTCTTAGTCGTCTTCAAAAACATTCTATGGTAATTGGTCTCCTTGTTGTGAGTTAACAAGGTTGTTAATGTGAAATTTGTATTCTTGGAAAGTATAAAGGAGACAACTTTCCCACATCTTCAAGTAGAGAAAAACAACCCTTCGAGTTGGTCCACACAGGTATTTGTGGACCAATGCAAACATAATCCATTGGTGTCAATATATATTTTCTAACATTTATTGATGACTATAGCACGAAAATATGGATTTATTTTTCTTAAAAATAAGTCAGATACTTTCACAAGGTTCAAAGAGTTAAAAGCATAAGCAAAAAAGCAAAGTGACAAGCTTTTGAAAGTACTTAAATCAAATAGTGGAGGAGCATACAATTCCAAATATTTCATAGCATTTTGTCAACAACATGACATCATTATGCAAAACACAACTAGATACACTCCACAACAAACCAATCAATCATGAATATGGCAAGATTCTTGCTTCGTGAAAATAAGTTGTCCAATGAATATTGGGTTGAAGGAGTTGCTACTACAGTATGTATTCTCAATAGATCTCTGACAACCAGTGTTAAGGACATAGTACCTCAAGAGGATTGGGATGGGAAGAAGGTGAATGTCTCCCACTTTTGAATATTTGATTGTGTATCATTTGTGCATGTTCATGTTCATGAGAAGTCGTGAAAGACACTTGATGACATAAGTGAAAAAATCATCTTTGTAGGCTACAGTGAACATTCAAAAGATTACAGACTCTACAATATGCTCACCAAGAAAATTATGTTAAGTAGAGATGATAAGTTCTTAGAAAATATAAATATTAGTGTGAGAAAATTGATGAACCTTTAGATCAGCATGTTCATCCACCAAGGTTGCCAATATTGAACGTACAAGAAGAGTTCCACCACTCTGAAAATGGTACTTATTCTAGTAATTGATCCAGTAGTGAATCATCATCTTCAAAAGATAACCCAAAAACCAAAAGCATAAAGGATATATATGAGAAAGAATGAGATTTTGAGAAACAAAATATGGTTTCCTTTATTTCTTGTCAACCAACCCACATTGAACAGGTAGTAAAAGAGAAACATTGGGTTGATGCAATGAATCTAGAAATCACATCCATAGAGAAGAACGAAACTTGGGAGTTTGTTAATCTCCTAAAAACCAAAACCAACATTGGTGCCAAGTGGGCCCATAAGACCAAACTGAATGAAAAAGGAAGAATTGAGAAACACAAGGCAAGTTTGGTTGCCAAAGTGTTCTCTCAACAACTTGGAATGGACTATGGCAAAACATTTTCTCTAGTAGAAAGATTAGATATAATCAAAATTATTTTGGATACTGCAACTCAAAATAAATGGCAAGTTTTTCAACCGGATATTAAATCTTCCATTTTAAATGGCATGTTGGAAGAAGAATTTTATGTGGATCAGCCACCTAGTTTTTAAGTTCCAAGACAAGAGCAGAAAGTGTATAAGATGAGTAAAGCCTTATATGGCTTGAAACAAGCTCACCGTGCTTGGTATAGTCAAATTGACTCTTACCTCATTAATAGTGGATTATGCATAACCCACCATGAGCCATATCTTTAAAGAAAAACGTATGATAACAATAAAATTCCCACTGTTTTCCTTTATGTTGATGATTTTCTTTATACACATAATATGATGTTAGAAGAATTTAAAGCTACCATGCAAAAAAAAATTACATGACTCATCTTAGCCTCATGGTGTATTTCTTGGGAATTGAAATTTGACAATTCGTAAATGGTTTTTTTTGTTAATAAAACAACCACTAACATCCTGCATAAGTTTAGAATGATCAATTGCAAACCAGACGAAACTCCAAATGCTCTAGGCACCAAGTTGAGAAAACATGATCAAAGACAATTAATTTATTCTACTTTGTATAAAAGTCCAGCTAGTAATCTTTTGTATCTCATTACAACTAAATCTGACATCATGTTTGCAACTAGTTTTGTTTCCAGATTTATGGAATCACCAAAAGATTTACAAAACCATATTTTCCTATCAACCATTCTGAAACTATTATCACTAAATTCCAAACAATAAATCACTACAATCTTATAAATTAATATAATTCTCATAATACTCATATCATTTATATTATAATATTTTTTTTTAAAATTAATCACAAAACCATATCTTATCAACAATTTTGAAACAATCATCACTATTTTCCAAACAATAATAGTCACTACGTTCTTATAAATTAACATAATTTTCATAATACTCATACACATCATAATTTTAATTTCTATTCTTTTCAAAATAGTGAAACATAAATTCTGAACCAAAAAAATTACTTTTCATGAATAACAGACTTGTGATTTACAAGTGAAAAGAACTTGTGATTTACAAGTGAAAAAAACTTTTCATTAGTAACGAATTTATGATTTACATGCATAAATTCGGTAAAAAGGACTTTCTATAAATAATTCTTTAAAATAAATGTCGTAAAAAAATTTAAATTAATATATAAATAAGACACTTATCAGCTATAGTCTTATGGATTATCTATAGTCTTTATGGATTATATATGAGAGATGTGAGGTGTTTTAATTTAGGAATGGTTATTATTATTCAGTTTTTTTTATTGTGGGTTGATTGTCACATACCCCAATAACCTCGCATGTAAAAGCAGGGAGTTAGAATTTTTAATACAAATTACCCACAAGTAATTATCCAATTTACCACTCCACAATTCATCATTAACCATTAGATATAATGTTCATTAGTACATCAAGTAAATTGCCATAAAAGACAGTAAGTTGCATAGCCATTAACCGCCACTGTGGTAGTGTAATAACATAAATTGTCTCATGAATCCTTGCATCCATTTCATGATTTCCTTCACCATATTAATTAATCACGTACTAGGACACCATGATTATCACATCAATCAACTGACACAAAAGGCAATCACACCATTGAACACCGATATACCCTGGAAACCCGATAGGGTGAAAACCAGCAAACGTTTAATCTTATCATTAAATGTTCGTGAGGGATTTCAAACCTCACCCAATGGCTTATAAGGGATTTCATCCCTTAACCATTGTTATAAAATCATTACAATGCATTATCATTAAGTTGTCACATAACTAGCTAAAAGCTAATACAGTTTCCATGTAATCTTTTACTTACATACCGCCACATACAACATTCATTGTGGCATGATTGTTCTAGCAATGTACGATCCTGCTACTCAACTCATCTGCATGGTCCATTAATCCTTTTCTTGCCACAAGGTTAAACATCACTTTCCTTTGGCACCATCTGCCATCGTTTCCTATCAATGTAGTTGTCAACTAGCTTGTCAACAAGATTAGATACCATAATAATCAATCAATAAGCAACCTCTAAAAGAGATCTTTTAACCTCTACTCATATGCATGAGCAAGCATGACATACTATATAGCTAGTACATATACTCAAGTAAATATTGTTTGACCTCCACAATGTTTATTTACATTAATGCATAATTCTCTTTAAGAGATCTAACTCTTTAGTTCCACTAACATGTATAACATAATCGTTACATCTTCATACATGTACTAAACTATTATTTCTAAGGTTAAGAAAATATGTTCTTTTCACAGTTATTTTTCGAGAACTCAACATAATCTCGAAAACATACAAAGAACATAACTCCATATCACAATGACTATTCTTTATGCATACCATAGCTTATCATATTAGCCCTTCTTTAATGTATGCAATACATATTCCCTTCACAAGAATACTACCATCATTTCATACAACAAACCACATAATTCTTTCTTAAAGGAAGTCATTATAACCTCATTTCTCTATCTTCCTATATGAAGGTTTCTCAAGCTTCCCTTTCAAGAAATTATTAAATATATCCATCTTTATTCATAAAAATCAAGATATAAAAACAAGGTTAACTTACCCTTTATGCATCAAAATCAAGAAGTCAACACAACTCATCTAACAAGACAATCTGTCAAGAGATTATATTTTTCAAGAAAGTTAACATGACCACTTTCTCTAATCATATTTCCAAAATCACAATAGCTATCCTTATGTGCATGCAACATGTGTTTTTTTCTAACACAATTATTTTTACTTCAATGCACATAGTCTTTTCATGAAACAAATATGGATTCTTGCTCTTGCATGAACAGTATTCATGTGTGTCTTTTAAGGAAAGAATCTCTATCTTTGTTTTTCAAAAAGTCTCTTATAAAGTTATTATTTCTGTGCATGAAGAATGCTCTCTTTTCCTAAAAATACGCTATATTTGTGTATATAAAACATACATTTCTCTTCAAGAAGGTTAGAATGATTATCGATGTGCCAAGAAGCACATCATATCGTAATTTCTATCATGCATGCAATGCATAAATTTTCCACAAGAAAATTCTAAATTAACTATTATCCCAATGCAATAAAGCATATATCCCTTTCCAATAAAATCCAACTTAACTTCCATTTCTTTTATATGCATTATTTCTTTCCATAAATGCAATATTAACTTCTATTTCTTTAATATGCATCCTCTTTTCCAAAGATGCAATATTAACTTCTATTTCTTAATACAAATTCTCTTTTCCAAGAATGCAATATTTACTTCTATTTCTTTAATATGCATTCTCTTTTCCAAGAATGCAATATTTCCTTATATTTCTTTAATATGCATTCTCTTTTCCAAAAATGCAATACTTACTGCTATTTCTTTAATATGCATTTTATTTTCCAAAAATGCAATATTTACTGCTATTTATGCATTTTCTTTCCCAAAGATGCAATATTTACTTTTATTTCTTTATTATGCATTCCCTTTTCCAAAATGCAATATTTACTGCTATTTCTATGAGCAAAATAACATATACTTATCTCTTTAGTTGACCAGTGAGAAATCCAAGTCATGCCTTCCAAACATTTTAGGAGGAAATTGAGCGTGAAGCATCAAAAGATGATCTACATGAGAGGGAATTTTATAGAATATGCCTTTCCAGAAGTCACAGTGAATATGGAGCACACAAGAGCTGCAGCAATGGTAGCCTTAACTTGACCTCCTCACAGAAAGGTTTCCGCCTGGCCATTTGAACCCTCGCCAGAATTTATCGCCCACCACCCTTTACATTTCAGGGTTTGCGGCAGAAAACTAAATGCCAATGATATAACTTGACCACTATATTAGCATGCCAGTGGATGGGCGAATTCATGGTAACTCCATCAGGTAAACCAAGAATTAAATAGAAGTGAAGAGCTGTGACAGAGACAAGAATAACCCCCAACTATTGCATGAATTCTCTCAAGCAAGAAGACATGCATAAAATGATGAACCTAAAAATCCCCACCAAATGCTGCATGCATCACTTTTCTTTCAAAGGATCGGTTTTCCCCCTCGTGACCACTGCTACTACCGTTTAAAACGTGGCAAATTTAGTTGGGTACCAGTTCAAGTCTTCCCTTCTCTATTCGACACCTAGCTATTAGTTCCTCATTCAACTTTATGAATAACCAGAATTAGTTTTTGAAACTAATTCGTAACCTTTTTAACAAAATTACTATTTACTCATATGTATAATTTTCCACCCAGTTATTTAGGGATGTAACATACTCCCCCCCTTAACAGGAACACCGTCCTCAGTGTTCATCTCTCGTTGGGACTTTAGATTGTAATCGTGGTATAACCATCTAAACCACACAAAAATGTGATCCTTCCTCTTTTAAAATGAAAGATTTCATTCCAAGAAATGACAACAAACAAAATAGTAATGATACAATCATAAGAAAGATAAATAGTCATAAGCATTCATAACTGAAAAAATATGCAAGTTCTAATTGCCACCACTTGGCTTGTTATCCAAATTAAAAAAACCAAACTCTATATCAACTTACCATTACTTACCCTCTACTCTTGAAAATCATGAGCACTTTCGCATAAGCATTTTAGTAGTGGTTGAACATCCCATCAACCCTCCATGGTAAGTAATCCTGTAATATGTGACAAACAAATTCAATCACATTAGTAATAATATTGTGATTCAAAGGAATTACTTTTAATTATCAATCAATTGTGCAATGTTAGATGATTTTTAAATCACAGTACTTTTACAAGTACATAAAGAGCTCATCACTGCTCCACACGCACACTAAATTAACTGTCAGTGAAAATATCCACAGCGTACTTCTAAAAGTACCAAAAGAGCACCTAGCTCTCTAATCATTAAAACAGTCATTCACTACATCAAGTGAAAATTGTCTTAGTCCCTACTAAGACTTCCGCAAGATTAGTAATACAATAAAGGAATTAAAATTTCCAATAACTCCTTATTGAGCACTAAGCTCGTTTCCTATCAAATGTGCATAACATATTTTACACATCTATATATGAAATTCATTTTTTAAGATAACATATAGCTAATTAGTGAATTTCTTTAGCTATAAGAACCACAATAGGCTAAAGAATTCCCAACCCAATGGAAATGGTTTCCACAACCCGCTCGAGTCATTTTCACAACCAGACGGTTTCTTTGATAGAGACCTTACCAGGTCTAACATGGAATTCCACTGGCCAACCAGCTCAAGAATTCTAGGGAGAGGAAATCCAGGCAGACAAGTACCATCAACCCCTCCGGGCAAGTAACCGCAATCAGCCCAAATCCGGGTAGACAAGTACCATCAACCCCTCCCGGAAGGTAACTTCCATTAACCCAAGGGATTCTAACCTTTCACAATTCAGGTAGACAAGTACCATCAACCCTTCCGGGCAGGTAACTGTCATCAACCCAAGGCATTCTAGCCTTTCACAATTATCTGCAACTGTCTGGCATGCTAAATTTCTCTTTTATCACCATCCGATAATTAATTTACATAATGAATCATATAGTCATTATCGTTAACAAAACAAACATGCATGTATACCATGCATCTACACTTAACCCTCAACATGGGTCCACAACATCTATATTGCTAGGAAACACAACTAACATACATGTTGTATGTATTTTGATTTCCAAATAATACAATATTGCATATTGTATAACATTATTCTTTCTCATTTATGATTGCAATTCTCATTGCAGCATTTTACATGACGAGTTTTCTTGTTGCCATTAAGCTACCACTACTTAATCCCATTAGCAACATTAGTTATGCATATGCATCCTTTAACAAGTATTCACTTCCCAAAAAAATTTTTTTTGCGACACAATACTATCATGCATAAAAGTATATGCAACTATTCATTACTGTATAGATGTTAACAATAGTTGAGCTAACAACCTAAACATTTCCAATTTCCCACAATGTATTGCCATCAACAGACCAACACAAGAAGTAACTACCACAATCACTTGTTTTCGAATTGTGATAAGCTTAAATCAAATTCAATTCAAGCACATAAGTGCTATTAGTTAGTCATACAACACTAACCAATCACAACTACCAATCATCTTAATGGAACCATGGAAAAAATTAATCAAAAATTAGTTATTACAATCAAGTCTCGCTACTTGACTCATTGCATATTTTCAATATCTAAAGGGGTTCTTCTAATGTCCTTTTAAAACAATTTGTGATCCTATTCAAGGATGTTCCCCATAATTTATATTCATGCATTGGCTCATTAAGTTTTGTTCATTGTAACTTCAATCTTGTTTAATAAATGCATCATTGTTGTTGACATATTTGCAAATCAAAAGTTGGTAGTTGATTGTCACTCTCCTCAATAAGTGTTTAATATTGTTCATAAGTGCGACAAAAGTTTTATTGTCTTTCGTCCTCATCAGGAATCCAACATCATGAACATAGTTATGCAGCAATTTTATTACTTACTACTCAAAGCAGTTTAAACACAAACCACACTTATCATGCCGAAGTAGTGTACTACATAAATCAATATGTGAATGGTTAAACTCATACCTGAGTTAATGCCCACTGACAGCGTACCTCAATTTCTTTTCCGCTTACCAATTCCCAAAGGTGCCAATGCTACAACGTTTAGCTCTGATACCACTTGTCACATACCTCAGTAACCTCGCATGTAAAAGCAGGGAGTTAGAATTTTTAATACAAATTACCCACAAGTAATTATCCAATTTACCACTCAATTCATCATTAACCATTAGATATAATTTTCATTAGTACATCAAGTAAATTGCCATAAAAGACAGTAAGTTTCATAACCATTAACCACCACTGTGGTAGTGTAATAACATAAATTGTCTCCTGAATCCTTGCATCCATTTCATGATTTCCTTCACCATATTAATTAATCATGCACTAGGACATCATGATTATCACATCAAATAAAGAAACATCATCATCAAGGATTCAACATCAATCAAATGACACAAAAAGCAATCACACCATTGAACACCGATATACCCTGGAAACCCTGTAGGGTTAAAACCAGCAAACGTTTAATCTTATTATTGAATGCTCATGAGGGATTTCACCCCTCACTCAATGGATTATAAGGGATTCCATCCCTTAACCATTGTTATAAAATCATTACAATGAATTATCATTAAGTTGTCACATAACTAGCTAAAAGCTAATACAGTTTCCATGTAATCTTTTACTTACATACCGCTAGATACAACATTCATTGTGGCATGATTGTTCTAGCAATGTAAGATCCTGCTACTCAACTCATCTGCATGTTGCATTAATCCTTTTCATGCCACAAGGTTAAACATCACTTTCCTTTGGCACCATTCGCCATTGTTTCCTGTCAATGTAGTTGTCAAAAAGCTTGGCAACAAGATTAGATACCATAATAATCAATCAATAAGAAACCTCTAAAAGATATCTTTTAACCTCTACTCATATGCATGAGCAAACATACTATATAGCTAGTACATATACTCAAGTAAATATTGTTTGACCTCCACAATGTTTATTTACATTAATGCATAATTTTCTTTAAGAGATTTAACTCTTTAGTTCCACTAACATGTATAACATAATCATCACATCTTCATACATGTACTAAACTATTATTTCTATGCTTAAGCACATATGTTCTTTTCACATAGTTATTTTTCAAGAGCTCAACATAGTCTCGAAAACATACAAAGAACATAACTCCATATCACAATGACTATTCTTTGTGCATACCATAGCTTATCATATTAGCCCTTCTTTAATGTATGCAATACATATTACCTTCACAAGAATACTACCATCATTTCATACAACAAACCATATACTTCTTTCGTAAAGGAAGTCATTATAACCTCATTTCTCTATCTTCCTATATGAAGGTTTCTCAAGCTTCCCTTTCAAGAAATTATTAAAGATATCCATATTTATGCATAAAAATCAAGATATAAAAACAAGGTTAACTTACCCTTTATGCATCAAAATCAAGAAGTCAACACAACTCATCTAACAAGACAATCTTTCAAGAGATTATATTTTTCAAGAAAGATAACATGACCACTTTCTCTATGTACACACAGAATCATATTTCCAAAATCACAATAGCTACCCTTATGTGCATGCAACATGTGTTTTTTCGTAACACAATTATTTTTACTTCAATGCACATAGTCTTTTCATGAAACAAGTATGGATTCTTGCTCTTGCATGAACACTATTCATGTGTGTCTTTTAAGGAAAGAATCTCTATCTTTGTTTTTCAAAAAGTCTCTTATAAAGTTATTATTTCCATGCATGAAGAATGCTCTCTTTTCCTAAAAAGACACTATATTTGTGTATATAAAACATACGTTTCTCTTCAGGAAGGTTAGAATGATTATTGATGTGCCAAGAAGCACATCATATCGCAATTTCTATCATGCATGCAATGCATAAATTTTCCACGAGAAACTTCTAAATTAACTAGTATGCAATAAAGCATATATCCCTTTCCAATAAAATCCAACTTAACTTCTATTTCTTTTATATGCATTCTTTCTTTCAATAAATGCAATATTAACTTCTATTTCTTTAATATGCATCCTCTTTTCCAAAGATGCAATATTAACTTCTATTTCTTAATATGAATTCTCTTTTGCAAGAATGCAATATTTACTTCTATTTCTTTAATATGCATTCTCTTTTTCAAGAATGCAATATTTACTTCTATTTCTTTAATATGCATTCTCTTTTCCAAAAATGCAATACTTACTGCTATTTCTTTAATATGCATTTTCTTTTCCAAAAATGCAATATTTACTACTATTTATGCATTTTCTTTCCCAAAGATGCAATATTTACTTTTATTTCTTTAATTTGCATTCTCTTTTCCAAAATGCAATATTCACTGCTATTTCTATGAGCAAAATAACATATACTTATCTCTTTAGTTGACCAGCGAGAAATCCAAGTCATGCCTTCCAAACATTCTAGGAGGAAATTGAGCGTGAAGCATCAATAGATGATCTACATGAGAGGGAATTTTATAGAATACGCCTTGCCAGAAGTCACAGTAAATATGGAGCACACAAGAGCTGCTGCGATGGCAGCCTTCACTTGACCTCTTCATGGAAAGGCCTCCGCCCGGCCATGAGAACCCTCGCTAGAATTTATCGCCCACCACCCTTTACATTTCAGGGTTTGCGGCAGAAAACTAAATTCCAATGATATAACTTGACCACTGTAGTAGCGTGCCAGTGGATGGGCGAATTCATGGTAACTCCATCACGTAAACCAAGAATTAAATAGAAGTGAAGAGCTGTGACAGAGACAAGAATAACCCCTAACTATTGCATGAATTCACTCCAGCAAGAAGACATGCATAAAATGATGAACCTAAAAACCCCTGCCAACTACTGCATGCATCGCTTTTCTTTCAAAGGATCGGTTTTCCCCCTCATGACCACTACTGCTACGGTTGAAAACGTGGTAGATTTAGTTGGGTACTAGTTCAAGTCTTCCCTTCTCTATTCGACACCTAGCTGTTAGTTCCTCATTCAGCTTTATGAATAACCAAAATTAGTTTTTGAAACTAATCCGTAACCTTTTTAACAAAATTACTATTTACTCATATGTATAATTTTCCACCTAGTTATTTAGGGATGTAACATACTCCCCCCCTTAAGAGGAACACCGTCCTCGATTTTCATCTCTCGTTGGAACTTTAGATTGTACTCGTGGTATAACCATCTAAACCACACAAAAATGTGATCCTTCCTCTTTTGAAATGAAATATTTCATTCCAAGAAATGACAACAAACAAAATAGTAATGATACAATCATAAGAAAGATCAATAGTCAGAAGCATTCATAACTGCAAAAATATGCAAGTTCTAATTGCCACCACTTGGCTTGTTATTAAAATTAAAAAAACCAAACTCTATATCAACTTACCATTACTTACCATCTACTCTTGAAAATCATGATCACTTTCGCGTAAGCATTTTAGTAGTGGTTGAACAGCCCATCAACCCTCCATGGTAAGTAATCCTGTAATATGTGACAAACAAATTCAATCACATTAGTTATAATATTGTGAGTCAAAGGAATTACTTTTAACTATCAATCAATTGTGCAATGTTAGATGATTTTTAAATCACAGTACTTTTACAAGTACATAAAGAGCTCATCACTGCTCCACATGCACACTAAATTAACTATCAGTAAAGACATCCATAGAGTACTTCTAAAAGTACCAAAAGAGCACCTAGCTCTCAAATCATTAAAACAATCATTCACTGCATCAAGTGAAAATTGTCTTAGTCCCTACTAAGACTTCCACAAGATTAGTAATACAATAAAGGAATTAAAATTTCCAATAACTCCTTATCAAGCACTAAGCTCATTTCCTGTTAAACGTGCATAACATATTTTACGCATCTATATATGAAATTCATTTTTTAACATAACATATAGCTGATTAGTGAATTTATTTAGCTATAAGAACCACAATAGGCTAAAGAATTCCCAACCCAAGGGAACTGGTTTCCACAACCTGATCGAGTCATTTTCATAACCAGACAGTTTCTTTGATAGAGACCTTACTAGGTCTAACATGGAATTCCACTAGCCAACTAGTTCAAGAATTCTAGGGAGAGGAAATCCGGGCAGACAAGTACCATCAACTCCTCCTGGCAGGTAACCGCCATCAACCCAAATCCGAGCAGACAAGTACCATCAACCCCTCTGGGCAGGTAACTTCCATTAACCCAAGGGATTCTAACCTTTCACAATTCAGGCAGACAAGTACCCTCAACCCTTCCGGGCAGGTAACTGCCATCAACCCAAGCCATTCTAGCCTTTCACAATTATCTGCAACTGTCTGGCATGCTAAATTTCTCTTTTATCACCATCCGAAAAGTAATTTACATAATGAATCATATAGTCATTATCGTTAACAAAACAAACATGCATGTATACCATGCATCTACACTTAACCCTCAACATGGGTCCACAACATCTAGATTGCTAGGAAACACAACTGACATACATGTTGTATGCATTTTGATTTCCAAATAACACAATCTTGCATATCGTATAACATTATTCTTTCTCATTTATGATTGCAATTCTCATTGCAGCATTTTACGTGATGAGTTTTATTGTTGCCATTAAGCTACCACTACTTAATCCCATTAGCAACATTAGTTATGCATATGCATCCTTTAACAAGTATTCACTTCCCAAAAAAATTTAGTTTGCGGCACAATACTATCATGCATAAAAGTATATGCAAATATTCATTACTGTATAGATGTCAACAATAGTTGAGCTAACAACCTAAACATTTCCAATTTCCCACAATGTATTGCCATCAACAGACCAACACAAGAAGTAACTGCCACAATCACTTGTTTTCGAATTGTGATAAGATTAAATCAAATTCAATTCAAGCACATAAGTGCTATTAGTTAGTCATACAACACTAACCAATCACAACTACCAATCATCTTAATGGAACCATGGCAAAAATTAATCAACAATTAGTTATGACAATCAAGTCTCGCTACTTGACTCATTGCATATTTTCAATATCTAAAGGGGTTCTTCTAATGTCCTTTTAAAACAATTTGTGATCCTATTCAAGGATGTTCCCCATAATTTATATTCATACATTGGCTCATTAAGTTTTGTTCATTGTAACTTCAATCTTGTTTAATAAATGCATCATTGTTGTTGACATATTTGCAAATCAAAAGTTGGTAGTTGATTGTCACTGTCCTCAATAAGTGTTCAATATTGTTCATAAGTGCGACAAAATTTTTATTGTCTTTTGTCCTCATCAGGAATCCAACATCATGAACATAGTTATGCAGCAATTTTATTACTTACTACTCAAAGCAGTTTAAACACAAACCACACTTATCATGTCGAAGTAGTGTGCTACATAAATCAATATGTGAATGGTTAAACTCATACCTGAGTTAATGCCCACTGACAGTGCACCTCAATTTCTTTTCCACTTACCAATTCCCAAAGGTGCCAATGCTGCAACCTTTAGCTCTGATACCACTTGTCACATACCTCAGTGACCTCGCATGTAAAAGCAGGGAGTTAGAATTTTTAATACAAATTACCCACAAGTAATTATTCAATTTACCACTCCACAATTCATCATTAACCATTAGATATAATATTCATTAGTACATCAAGTAAATTGCCATAAAAGACAGTAAGTTGCATAACCATTAAGCACAATTGTGGTAGTGTAATAACATAAACTGTCTCATGAATCCTTGCATCCATTTCATGATTTCCTTCACCATATTAATTAATCACGTACTAGGACATCATGATTATCACATCAAATAAAGAAACATCATCATCAAGGATTGAACATCAATCAACTGACACAAAAGGCAATCACACCATTGAACACTGATATACCCTGGAAACCTTGTAGGGTGAAAACCAGCAAACGTTTAATCTTATTATTAAATGCTCGTGAGGGATTTCACCCCTCACTCAATGGCTTATAATGCATTCCATCCCTTAACCATTGTTATAAAATCATTACAATGAATTATCATTAAGTTGTCACATAACTAGCTAAAAGCTAATACAGTTTCAATATAATCTTTTACTTACACGCCGCCACATACAAGATTCATTGTGGCATGATTGTTCTAGCAATGTACGATCCTGCTACTCAACTCATGTGCATGGTCCATTAATCCTTTTCCTGCCACAAGGTTACACATCGCTTTCCTTTGGCAGCATCTGCCATTGTTCCCTATCAATGTAGTTGTCAACAAGCTTGGAAACAACATTAGATACCATAATAATCAATCAATAAGAAACCTCTAAAAGAGATCTTTTAACCTCTACTCATATGCATGAGCAAGCATAACATACTATATAGCTAGTACATATACTCAAGTAAATATTGTTTGACCTCCACAATGTTTATTTACATTAATGCATAATTCTCTTTAAGAGATCTAACTCTTTAGTTCCACTAACATGTATAACATAATCGTTACATCTTCATACATGTACTAAACTATTATTTCTATGCTTAAGCACATATGTTCCTTTCACATAGTTATTTTTCAAGAACTCAACATAGTCTCGAAAACATACAAAGAACATAACTCCATATCACAATGACTATTCTTTGTGCATACCATAGCTTATCATATTAGCCCTTCTTTAATGTATGCAATACATATTCCCTTCACAAGAATACTACCATCATTTCATACAACAAACAACATACTTCTTTCTTAAAGGAAGTCATTATAACCTCATTTCTCTATCTTCCTATATGAAGGTTTCTCAAGCTTCCCTTTCAAGAAATTATTAAAGATATCCATCTTTATGCATACAAATCAAGATATAAAAACAAGGTTAACTTACCCTTTATGCATCAAAATCAAGAAGTCAACACAACTCATCTAACAAGACAATCTTTCAAGAGATTATATTTTTCAAGAAAGTTAACATGACTACTTTCTCTAATCATATTTCCAAAATCACAATAGCTACCCTTATGTGCATGCAACATGTGTTTTTTCCTAACACAATTATTTTTACTTCAATGCACAGTCTTTTCATGAAATAAATATGGATTCTTGCTCTTGCATGAACACTATTCATGTGTGTCTTTTAAGGAAAGAATCTCTATATTTCTTTTTCAAAATGTCTCTTATAAAGTTATTATTTCCGTGCATGAAGAATGCTCTCTTTACCTAAAAAGACACTATATTTGTGTATATAAAACATACATTTCTCTTCAAGAAGGTTAGAATGATTATCGATGTGCCAAGAAGCACATCATATCGCAATTTCTATCATGCATGCAATGCATAAATTTTCCACAAGAAACTTCTAAATTAACTAGTATCCCAATGCAATAAAGCATATATCCCTTTCCAATAAAATCCAACTTAACTTCTATTTCTTTTATATGCATTCTTTCTTTCCGTAAATCCAATATTCACTCCTATTTCTTTAAATATGATCCTCTTTTCCAAAGATGCAATATTAACTTCTATTTCTTAGTACGAATTCTCTTTTCCAAGAATGCAATATTTACTTCTATTTCTTTAATATGCATTCTCCTTTCCAAGAATATAATATTTACTGCTATTTCTTTAATATGCATTTTCTTTTCCAAAAATGCAATATTTACTGCTATTTATGCATTCTCTTTCCCAAAGATGCAATATTTACTTTTATTTCTTTAATATGCATACTCTTTTCCAAAATGCAATATTTACTGCTATTTCTATGAGCAAAATAACATATACTTATCTCTTTAGTTGACCAGCGAGAAATCCAAGTCATGCCTTCCAAACATTCTAGGAGGAAATTGAGCGTGAAGCATCAAAAGATGATCTACGTGAGAGGGAATTTTATAGAATACGCCTTGCCAGAAGTCATAGTAAATATGGAGCGCACAAGAGCTGCGGCGATGGCAGCCTTACCTTGACCTCTTCACAGAAAGGCTTCCACCCAGCCATGAGAACCCTCGCCAGAATTTATCGCCCACCACCCTTTACATTTCACGGTTTGCGACAGAAAACTAAATGCCAATGATATAACTTGACCACTGTAGTGGCGTGCCAGTGGATGGGCAAATTCATGGTAACTCCATCAGGTAAACCAAGAATTAAATAGAAGTGAAGAGCTATGACAGAGACAAGAATAACCCCCAACTATTGCATGAATTCACTCCAGCAAGAAGACATGCATAAAATGATGAACCTAAAACCACCGGCCAACCGCTGCATGCATTGCTTTTCTTTCAAAGGATCGGTTTTCCCCCTCATGACCACTGCTGCTACGGTTGAAAACGTGGCAGATTTAGTTGGGTACCAGTTCAAGTCTTCCCTTCTCTATTCAACACCTAGCTGTTAGTTCCTCATTCAGCTTTATGAATAACCATGATTAGTTTTTGAAATTAATTCGTAACCTTTTTAACAAAATTACTATTTACTCATCTATATAATTTTCCACCCAGTTATTTAGGGATGTAACATCGATTTTATAATTAATATGTGATTTTTTAATTTTTTTTTAATTAACATATCAAAATTTAAACTTTGATGATAGGCAAACAAACTTACACATTATAAGAAATTGTAAAATAAACCTCTTTATTCAATAAATATTTAATAATAATTAATTTATTATTATATTTATTTATAATTTATTTTAAATAAATATTAATATCTAAATTTCTCAAAAAAAATATTAATATTTAAATTTTTTCACCTATAAGCCAGCTATGTAGTTAAGTCCCTGGGAAGATGCTCAGCTTATGATGCTCACTCTCTAACTAAATGTTTGGGCATTGTTATGTCCACATCATGTGTAGGGTTCTAACTTTAATTCAATCAATGCACCCCCGACAAACAAGTTATCCCTTTAACATTGAGAGATATATCTCTCTTAAATTATCCACGAGTCGGATGTCCAATGGCAATGTGTACGTCCGGTATCGATAGCACCTAAAAGTGTATCCCTCAATATGCAAGTGTTTACATTTTATAGTTAAATAAAAAAAACAAGTATTTTTTAAATGTTCTTTTAAATAAAAATAATATATTTATTTAAAATAAACATAAATATTTTGCGCTTAGTATCAAAATATATATATTAATTAATTAAAATATGAATATTTAAAAAATATATTATATAAAAAAATATTTTAATATAAAATTATATATAAAATATTTTAATGTTAATATTAAACAATTTTCATATTAGATAGAAAAGTGATAATTATTTGTACTTTAAGTTTAAAGTTAAAAGAGATGTGTAGTGTAATTTTTTTTATTTTTAAAAATATTTTAATGCAAATTTTAAATAAAAATATTTGAATTCTATGTTAATTAATATATTTGAATATCATCTTAATATGCACACTTTAAATAATATATATATTCATATATTCACATTTAATTATATATATAATATATATATATATATAGTATATATAATATGTATGTATATGTTGTCTAACTTTCTATTATAATAAAATTGTATTTAAAATATTAATAAAAATAATCTTAACATAAACAATGAATGTATAAAAAATTAAAGATAAAAATAATTTATGTTAAAATATTTTATTAATTATTTAATATAAAGTAGTTGAAAATAAAAATTTTCCTATGGTATAATATTTTTGCAGGTATGAAGGATAAAAGTTGTGGAAGATATAAACTTTTCTTCATAATTTATATTGACATAGAGATTTGTACCTAAAAAGATTTGATCCCTTTATAAATTTCAAATCTTGGTATTCATTAGTAATTTTTCATATTTCATATTTAAATAAAGCCTTACACTTCAAGACATTTGATCACCGTCAACTTTAAATACATAAATTTTCATATTCACTATTTTTTTCTTCATGTTTTATACTCAAACAGATATTTACACCCCAAGAAATTTAATATCTTTCACTACTTTCTAAGTTTATAACTCTTCATATTCACTAAAAAATCTCTAAACAGTACAGCTATTCTTTTATGATGGAAATCACTCAATAAACTTTACCAACACTTAAATTGCAGAGACTTTTTTAATTTAATATTTATGTTATCTTAATTTCAAATTTATTAAGCTTCTAGAAGGATAATAAATAAACCAAAAAAAAATGAAATGGTCTAACCGACTATTTCCTAGCTATTGCTGTCAAAATTTCCGAGAGAATTGATTTGTGTGTGAGATTAATTGGTCGAAAGTTGAAACTCGATAAGAAAGATGGTGGATGAGATGATGATGCTTATGCACATTGAGATTGTGGCACTATCAAATTATTTAACACCACACGTACAACGTAGAGCATCACCGATTGTGAAGGGTGCAACGTAAAATAAAACTTCGTAAAACCTTATGCCTGCCCTTACTGGCTTGACTAGGCAAATGTACAGTGCATTATTGCATGGGAGAAACCAAGATGTGCTTTTAACCTAGGGCGAAAGCAATAGATTTACTTGGTGACGCCTAGGTTTCTTACCACAACTTCTTAATTTTCCGCATGCTCACAAAGAGAAAGCATTGTAGTTCTTTTGAAGGGAAGGAGTGAACTTTCAGGAACGTACAGATATATACCTAGATTTGTTGATCCTAGTCATATCAAGTGGTAAGTTCCGTATACTTATTTTTTAAATCTGGAAGTATCCTAGTATCCTGTTTAATATGTTACAATTTGACATAAAGCTATTTCCCGCATACACGTCCTTACAAATAGTGTTGGAAAGCATTTGATATGACAACCTATGAGAATGTCTTTGGACAATTTAGTCTTGTGATTATTCACATTTGAGGATATTTGGTTGTGATGTTTATTCTCTTATTCCTAAAAATCAACATTCAAAATTAGATCCAAAATCGAAATGTTATGTCTTTGTTGGGTATGACTATGAAGTTAAAGGATACAGATTGTGGGATCCTACATCGCGGAAGATAGTCATTAGTAGAGATGTAACATTTGATGAATCTTCTCTTTTAAAATCAAATGTTGAAAGAATTGAACAGGAACAGGTATTGCCAAATCAACGAGTTCAGTTGGAGGCTAAACCTTTCGGTGACAGTCAAAAGGAAGGAGAGACTTTTGGAGAAAAAGGTGTTAAAGACACAAGGGAAGATGTTGACGCTTCTGAACTAGTTCAAGTTTTTGAACTAGTTCAGAAACTAGTCGCTCTAAGAAGGTCTACAAGGGAAAGGAAAACTCCCAAAAGGTATGAAGATTTTGCTTCATCTTTTGCTTTGATTACTGAAGATAGGGACCCTGTTAAAATTGGCAACCAGGGAAAAACTTCATGTGAGTCATCTTTTTCATGGTTGATAATATTTTTATTAGATTCCTCTCATTAAGAGTTGTAGGATTGATATAAAGATCATCCGATTCCGATAAGTATTCATAGAGATATGAATTTATTTTGATAATGGAATTATTATCAAGCCGACCTACAACTCATGTAGGCTCAGAAGCCCAACAGTCACATCTATTCAAACACCAACGTTGTGTATAAATATAGGAGGACTTTTCCTCATTTGGAATCACTCATCTCATCACATCTCTCTCTCTCTACTACGCAAAAAAGAGTCTCTTCTCTATTGCGCAGAAAATGGTCTCTCTCTCACACATGTGAAGCCGAAAGTTGTTGAACGTGAAGCTGCAACTACAGATCCAAAGTTTCACCAACATTGACCATTAAAAATCCTCCTTAGAATTGCATTTTAGGTTCACCTGAACCTCCTCTGAAAGATGCAACTTTTGGTGTTGGAATCAAGTTAATCCGACGAACGTTTTGCAAGATATCGACTGCCCTAGTTTGAAGGAAGTTGCAGAAACTGAAGCTGCAACTGTAGAAGTAAAGTTTGACCTACGTGGACTAGAATATCTCCTCATCTAAACTATGTTGTCTGTTCATCTGAACCTCCTCTGGAAGCTGCAACTTCTGGTGGTGGAATCATTCCGATCCGACGGCCGGTTTGTGAGCCCTAGTTTGATGATGAAGTCACTCATTCTGGTGCTGTTGATCTAGGGTTTGCTACTGCTGATATAAATCAGATTTATTGTACTATTTCTCTCTGCTGAATTATTGAAGATAAAAGAATATTTGATCAAAGGGTTTCCCCACACATTGTGGTGTTTGTCCCTAGCTAGCTGCCACATCTTATGTCTCTTGTCTTGGCTTGTTTTCTATCAATCGCTTAACGTTCTATCTGTACTTTACTTTATGTACATGTGATTGCTAATCTGTGGAATATAATAAGAAAAAGAAGTAAATTTTTATAAGCATAGAACATAAAATATCTTAACATGGGATCAGAGATAAGGTGAAGACAAAGCCCGAGCAAGAGCAAGAGCAATCACCGAAGAGAATATTGGTGAGGCTATCCTAAAAGAATTATGGGGTCCTCAACACTCTGCCAAAGGCAAGCTTCATGAGAAAACTGACTATCATGGATGGAAGATGTCTATCGATCTAACCCTAGAAGATCAAGGAGTGTTGGACCATGTAAAAGGCAATAATGTTGAGCCTCCATCAAATGCATCCACTGCTACATGGAACAAATGGAAAACCGAAGAAGTCAAAACAGAAGATCATCCAGGACTCTATCGACAAGCACTTGGTGGTCTACATCTCTGACCTAAACACCTCCAAGGAAATCTATGATAGACTGGAGAGTCTATTTAAAGTTAATGATGCAAATCAAGTTTTGTTTCTTAGAAATAAGCTGAGGGAAATCAAGAAGGGCAAAGATGAGAGTATGCAAGCATACTTCTTAAGAATAACCGAGATCAAGAACGATCTCCTATCTATTGGGGAGGCTATTACCGATAGGGAAATGGAACTCACAACTCTTGGAGGGTTACCATCTGAATGGTACGTGTTCAAGACTACTCTTCTGAACAACAATGTAATTCCTAGTTTCGAGGAATTAATGGCTAGATGCATTCAAGAAGAAACAAGGGAAGAAGAGCAAGAAATGCCCATTCCTAAAGGTCCTCCTAATGCCTTTTCTTCTCATGATAAGAAAAGAAATAATTCTATTACTAAATCAAAAGGAAAGGTTGGACCTAAGGATGGAAGAAAATGACGATGTTACATCTGCGATAAAGTAGGTACTATGCAAGGGAGTGCCTTGATAGAAAGGACTCACACAGGGAAGATGATCAAAATCCCTCTGATGGCAATCAAAGGAATGACAAATTCAATAACAAAGGTAAGAGGAGAGCCGGGAATTGAGGAAGAGGACAACCATTTAAGAAGACTACAAATTCCAGGATGGATTAAATGCACCTGACCTCAAAAAGAACCTAGTGTCCATCTCGGCAATGGAAGACAAAGGCTACAAGGTAAACTTCAGCAATGGCAAGGTACGTGTATCAAAAAATAATGTTAAAGATGCCTTTACTCTTGGGTTTCATGTTCATTCATTATATTAGGTCGATGGAAGTCCGTTAGGTATCATGTCTTATGACACATCTCTTCAGTCCGAACTTTGGCATCGGAGGTTTGCCCCCCTTCATTATAAAGCTATACTCGATGTAAGACAAATCGCGACAGGGATGCCCAAATTCCAAGTAGAGAAAGAAGGTGTATGTCTAGGATGTGTCGAAGGAAAGCTCAAAAGGGGACCATTCCCCTCAAGACAAAGCAAGACCTCTGATATATTACAGTTGGTTCACTCAGCCATATTTGAGGCTGGCATTAAGAGGGAGACTACTACACCACATACTATTGAGTAGAATGGTGTGGCGAGAAGGAAGAACCGTACGATTGTGGAAGTTGTTTGAGCCATGCTACATGATCAAAGACTTCCGAAGTTTCTATGGGCTAAAACTACAAACATCGCTATATATGTACAAAATCAATGCCCTCATCAAGCATTGGGTTCCAAGACTCCTGAAGAAATGTTCAATGCCGGTCAAAGGGAAGTTGTCATTAGTCATGATGTCACCTTTGACGAAGATATGGCTCTCAACAAGGTGGACAATCTTTAGACTTTGAGGAGCTCTCAAGAAGTCGACACCAAAGAATCCAAAGAAAAGGATGATAAATTGATGTCTGATGTAGAAGAACCCATGGATCTGATTGATCCTCATCCACATGAGCCTTCCTCTTCCAGGAAGAGGTTTTCATGGCTTAGTGGGATACTTGATGATGTTGAAGGACATGTTGCACCCCAAGGAACCTTTCGTGAAAGTAAGAAACCCAACAGCTATCAGGGATACCTGACCATCATGAGCACGATCATACAAAATGAGCCTTCATCATTCTGAGATGTCGTCAAGCATCAAGTATGGAAGGATTCTATGACCGAAGAATATGAGTCTATTATGAAGAATGATGTCTGGGAAGTAGTTCCCAGACCCCAGGACAAGACAGTTGTTACTTCCAAATGGCTTTACAAGATAAAGCATGCAGTAGATGGAAGTATGGAAAAGTATAAGCCTCGTTTTGTTGCTCGTGGTTTCTCCCAAAAGGAAGGTATAGACTATGATATTTGCACCTGTTTCCAGATATAAGACCATCTGCTTGATCATAGCCCTTGTGGTTTCACAAGGATGGAACCTACATCAGATGGAGAGACCGAGTTTTTGCACGGTTCGATCAAAGAAGAAGTCTATGTGGAGCAACCTGAAGGATTTGAGATTTATGATTGAAAATCTCATGTATGCAGGTTGAAGAAGGCTCTCTATGGGCTCAAGAAAGCATCCTGAGCATGGTATGAGAGGATTGATAGCTACTTGATGAAGCTAGGATTCATAAGGAGTGAAGCTGATCCTAACCTTTACTTTAAGGTTGAAGATGACAAACCTCTCAGACTGATGTTGTACGTGGATGACCTCTTTCTAACAGGTGCATACCCTCTCATTCACAAATGTAAGAGGGAGTTGGCTTCTGAATTTGAAATGAAGAACCAAGGACTTGAAGTGTGGTAGAAGCGAAGGGAAATTTTCCTATCTCAAGTAAAATATGTTGTGAAGATTCTAAAAAGATTTGGTATGATGGACTGCAAGCTTGTGACTACCTCGAGGATCTTAACTTTTAGAAGTTATACTGTAGTGACGTCAGACCAGATTTGGGAAATGCCTCTGAGTTTCAAAAAAAACTCATTCCCGTTCATGTTCTTGGTGAACCTCCGTCCGAACATATGTTTTGTAGTTAGCATTGTGAGCTCATATTTGGTTGAGCTTCACTAGATTGGTGCCAAGAATCTTCTAAGATGTCTTTAGGACACAATCTCTCATGGATTGAGATACACTGATGGAAATATGAAACTGCATGATTATTCGAATGCTGATTAGGCAAGTAGTGTGGAGGATCACTGGAGCACTTTTAGTGTTGTTTCTCTTTGGATTCTACTTCGATATAATGGATGAGCAGGAAGAAAAAGTCAGTTACTATAAGCATCGTCGAGACCACATACTTATCCATGAGTATGATCTCGTATGAAGCTGCCTGGTTGGGAAAGCTCTTCAATGAGCTATTTGAACACATACCACTGTGATTATCTGTAACAACTAGAGGTGGGATTCGATTACTGAGGAATCCCATATTCGTCGATTGCTCCAGCAGATAGATATCATCTGGGATATGGTAAGTTGATGAGCAAGGAGGCTCCATCGCATTAAGATGATGTACAGGTCGATACACCTTGTCAAAGATCCAAGGAAAGATCTAATCTGTGATTTTCCCAAACAACTTGGAGTCATCACGAAACCCTTGTACAAGGGTCCTACATGTTGCATACATTGAGCTCTGGGAGCTCTGAGGACTTGCAGTTCTTACTGGAGCAACATACGACTACAGGGTGACTCACCCTCCCTTGGTGGTGTGCACTGGAACAAGATGATTCTCTCTCTTGTGGGACAAGATTATTCGCTCTCTTGTGGAATAGGGTGATTTGCTCTCCTGTGTAGCAGGATGATGTGTTCTCCTGTGAGGCCTGGATTGATGTGTTCTCCGTGGCAACTGTAGCAGGATTGATGTGTTCTCCTGTGAGGCCTAGATTGATGTGTTCTCCATGGCGACTATAGCAGGATTGATGTGTTTTCCTATGAGGCCTGAATTGACGTGTTCTCCATGGCAACTGCAGCAAGATTGATGTGTTCTCCTGTGAGGCCTAGATTGATGTGTTCTCCATGGCGATTGATGCTGGCCGCAACCTGCAAAACCCAGAATCTTTAAACTCTGTCTATGCATATAACCATGCATTGCAATACACAGTAAATCCAGCATATTATCCCTGATAAATGTTAAAAGCTCTGAAAGTTCCAGACAATACATATGCACACAAATCACTAAAATAATTAATTAAGAAATAAATTATTTACAAGAGAAATCATGGCCTATTCATGGCCTCCTATTCTTCATACTCACTCCTTCTCTCTGATTTTCAATGCCTTTTAGGCTTCATAATTTATAAAACTTAGCATGATCTAAAAAAATCCTAAAATCACTCAACTAAAAGCTCTAAAACTCTACATGCAATGCATACATATGGCAAAAAGCATCTTGAGGCTTTATTCCATCTTTTTCCCTGTTATAAAATAGAAAAGCTTCCTTATCACTTAATGATCCACATCCATTCCTTTTATGCCTAAAAGCTCTCCTAGTTTTATTTATTTATTTTGAGAATATCTACTTAAAAGCCTAAATATTAAACTAACTTGGAATTTAGGAAACTAATTCCACAAGTGCATGACCCCCTATGTCTATTATTTACAATAATTTCCCTTTGGTTGAATGCTCCCACATCAGCAATTGTAGCAGGATTGATGTGTTCTCCTATGAGGACATGATTGATTAGTTCTCCTGTGGAGGCATCCTACCCATGTAGTCTGGGACTAATGGGAAGTACCTCTCATCTAATCAATGAGCAGGGAAATGAAGTTAGGGACCATAGTAGTACCGATGGATGCATCATTGTATCTACTGTACTCCCTACACTAGGATGACCTCCATTTATCTGGGATCAATGATACTGGTCTGGGACCAGTGGTAGGAGTTGTACCATACTGTGACATTGACTTCGGGTCGGTTGAGACTGGTCTGGAACCAGTGGTACATATTCTGAGACTGACTTTGTGTCAGTGCAGTACTAGTCTGGGACCAGTGAGAGTGGTACACACTATGACGCTGACTTCAGGTCAGCTGAGACTGGTCTGGGACCAGTGGTACACACTTTGAGACTGTGATACTAGTTTGGGACCAATGGTAGGAGTGGTACTTACTATGAAGCTGACTTTGGGTCGATTGAGACTAGTCTAGGACCAGTGGTATGCACTTTGAGACTGACTTTGAGTCAGTGGAGGATGATACTGGTCTAGGACCAGTGGAGTTGTACTCACTATGATGCTGACTTCGGGTTGGTTGAGACTAGTATGCGACTAGTGGTACATACTCTGAGACTGACTTTGAGTTAGTATGATACATCCTTGATCATTTCTTCTTCTTCATAATTCAGACAAAATTAGAGAAAAACATAACAATGCAAGAGTAGAGCAGAATAGAGCAGAACAATACACATCAGTACAGGGCAGAACAAAACAAAGCAGAACAGGTAGAATAGAGCAGAGCAGGGCAAGGGTCAGGCTGTATAGGGTAGTACATTTGATGGATGAATAATAACGATCGATAAATAGATTGCAGATGAAGTTCTCCCTAGTTGAGAGGGAGTGTTAAAATTGGAAACCAGGGCAAAACTTCATGTGGGTCATCTTATCCATGGTTGATAATATTTTTATTAGATTCCTCTCATCGAGAGGTGTAGGATTGATATAAATTTCATCCGATTCTGATAAGTATTCATGGAGATATGAATTTATTCTGATAATGGAATTATTATCAATTCGACCTACAACTCATGTAGGCTCAGAAGCCCAACAATCACATATATTCAAACATCAACGTTGTGTATAAATATAGGAGGAATTTTCCTCATTTGGACTCACTCATCTCATCACATCTCTCTCTCTCTCTATTGTGCAGAAAAGAGTCTCTTCTTTATTGCAAAGAAAAGGGTCTCTCTCTCACACATGTGAAGCCAGAAGCTATTGAACCTGAAGCTGCAACTATAGATCCAAAGTTTGACCAGTGTTGACCATCAGATCTCCTTCTTAGAACTATGTTGTAGGTTCATCTGAACCTCCTCTGAAATCTGCAACTTTTGGTGGTGGAATCAAGTCAATCCGACAGACAGTTTGCAAGATATCGACTGCCCTAGTTTGAAGGAAGCTACTGAAACTGAAGCTGCAACTGCAGAAGTAAAGTTTGACCTACGTGGACTAGAAGATCTCCTCATCTAAACTACGTTGTAGGTTTATCTGAACCTCCTCTGGATGCCGCAACTTCTGGTGGTGGAATTATGCTGATTAGACAGCCGTTTTGTGAGATATTGTCTGCCCTAGTTTGATTATGAAGTCGCTCATGCTGATGTTGTTGATCTAGGTTTTTCTACTGCTGATATAAATCAGATTTATTGTACTAATTCTCTCTGCTGAATTATTGAAGATAAAAGAAGATTTGATCAAAGGGTTTCCCTACACATTGTGGGGTTTGTCCCTGGCTAGCCACCACATCTTGTGTCTCTTGTCTAGGCTTGTTTCGTGTCGATCATTTAATGTTCTATCTGCACTTTAGTTTATGTACATGTGATTGCTAATCTGTGGAATATAATAAGAAAAAGAAGTAAATTGTTATAAGCATAGAACATACCATATCTTAACAGAACCTTCTTGTTATCAGGAAGCAGTAGATGATATAGATAGTGAAAAATGGAAAAAAGATATGGAAGAAGAAATGGATTCGTTAGCCAAAAACAATACCTGGGATCTTGTAGAGCTTCCTGAAGGGAGAAGTGTTGTTGGATGCAAGTGGGCCTTCAAACTGAAATGGAAAGTTGATGGAAGTATCGAAAGATATAAGGCGAGACTGGTAGCAAAAGGGTATTCTTAGGTTGAAGGTATAGACTTTCATGAGATTTTTTCTCCAGTTGTAAAACTTGTTTCTATTCGTACTGTGTTGGCACTAACTGCATTACTTAATCTTGAGTTAGAATAGTTAGATGTTAAAAAAACATTTCTACATGGTGATTTGAATGAAGAGATATATATGGAACAACTAGAATGTTTTCTACAAGGTCGTAGCAAAAGATTAGTTTGCAAGCTCAGGAAATCATTTTATGGTCTGAGGCAGTCTCCCAGATAATGGTACAAGAAGTTTGATTCCTTCATGGTGAGCTAGAACTTTATAAGAAGCGAGTATGATCATTGTGTACACTTCAAAAGTTTCAATGGCATATTCATTATCTTAGCATTGTATGTTGATGATATGCTTATTGCAAGCAAAAACATGGAAGAGATCAACAAGTTAAAGGTTCAGCTCGCTAGGATGTTTGATATGAAGGATCTTGGAGTAGAAAAACATATCTTGGGCATGGAGATACATAGAAACAGGAAAAATGGTAAGCTTTGGTTATCACAGCAGAAGTGTGTGGAGAAAGTACTTGAAAAGTTCTCTATGAACAATGTGAAACCTGTTAATGTTCCACTAGCTTCCCATTTTTATATTTCTTCGGTTTTGAGTCCTAGAACTGATGAAGAAAAGAAGTATATGTCTCATGTACCATATGCAAATGTTGTAGGCAATTTAATGTATGTGATGGTATCTACAAGACCTGACGTTTCACATGCAGTTGCAGTTGTCAGTAGGTTCATGGCAAATTCAAGTAAAGAACATTGGCAAGTAGTGAAATGGGTGCTTTGATATCTAAGAGGCATAAATGGCCATTGCATCATCTTTAGTGTTGGTGAAGGATTAGTCTACGGATATGTAGATGCTAATTATGTAGTTGATTTGGACAAAAGAAGATCTACTACAGGTTATGTATTTACTCTTGTAGGTGGAGAAATTAGTTGGATGTCAAAGCTTCAAGAAACAGTTGCATTGTCCACTACCAAAGCTGAATATATAGCTGCTTCAGATGCTAGTAAAGAAGCAATCTAGTTAAAGGGTCTACTCGATGAGATTGGAAGATGCACGAGAAAGTGAATGTACTTTGTGATAGTCAAAGTGCTATTCACTTGGCTACAAATCCTACTTATCATAGTAGAACCAAGCACATTGATGTTAGGTATCATTTTCTGAGACATGCGATCGATGGCAGAAAAGTAGCTCTTCAAAAGGTTCATACGTGAGAGAATTGTGCAGACACATTCATAAAGCCAGTTACAGTAGAGAAGTTGTGATGGTGTTTAGCTTCTCTTGGCTTGCAAAAAAGATGATGAATGGGCATGGGCAAGGGATTAGGAAAATTGTTGTCAAGGTGGAGTTTGTTGGAAGTTTGACAACAAATTATGTAAATATGAGTAATCATTGTATTAATTACTACTAGTTAGTTTTATTCCAGAATAGTAGTTATGTAACAGAGGAGGCCTGTATAAAACTAGTGAATGCCCGAGAAATGTAATCGTGGAGAATGAATTAATAGTGATTCCAATCCCTTGCCATTGGATGTTTGCTTAATACTCTGCCAGGGTTTTACCACGTAAATCCTGTGTTGTTTCTTTTGTGAGTGCATTCAATTTTACTGTTAGTTATATTCTTTTCTTGGTCAATGTACAACTGTATAATCTTCATTCTTTATTCATTCACCTATTAGAACTACATAACGAGGTAGAGGAGTTTCCCGGAAAGTTATGGAAATTCTAGTTATATTTAGAGAAAATCTGGCAAGGATTTTTGTAAATCCAAGTTATAGTTGTTAAACTTCAAAATTTTAGGTGTCCTAGATGTTTTTGTTGGTGCTGAATCTATTTCTACCATCAAAAACATGATTCAAACACTACCTCTACAAGTTTTTTTGAAATTTTTTTGCGTAGATTCTGATCACTTTTGGTGGTCCAGGCAATTCCTCCACCTCGACGACTCCCAACATATTATAATTAAATTGTTTAATTATAGTAACACAGTCCAAGCATGACCCAAAATTTCAACCCACCAGGAGTGTCATTCCAAGGTACGCACGATGTTAGTGCAGTCCAGTTGTATGAAGCCAATCAATTTCAGGTCTATTAATAAGTTGACAACCTAATTTCTATGGTTCACTCTTTCACATAATTAGTGTATTTTTTCTAGATTTGCCAATCAATTTCAGGTCTATTAATAAGTTGACAACCTAATTTCTATGGTTCACTCTTTCACATAATTAGTGTATTTTTTCTAGATTTCCCAAGTTTAAGCCGTGTTATAAGTCTTACAATGGAACCAGCTTCCTTTGCATAGATATTTGGTATATGAAATTTTCGAGTTAAACTCCTCCAAAGTCAATGCTGGCTAGCTGCCTACTTCTCAGTATCTTTCAAACATTGTCTTTTCAATCAGTACTTTACAAACAATTACCACTCCCCTCATATAAATTAATTGTCGTGATGATCATGAATATCATAGCTATGATTCTTTGTTGTTTATGCAAACATGTTAATATTTTTTATTATTTTCATTATCATAAACAATATCTATTTTGTAATTTTATAGATTAAAATACACATTTTTAAGTATGCATAGGATAGAGAACATTTATATCTAACTATGTATATCTTAATATATATTATATCTAATATATTATTTTAAATCTATAATTTATTTTATCATAATATTTTTTTTAATTTAATCACAAAATTATATCTTCATATCATTTGTATATTATCATTTATATTATAGTAATTTTTTTTTTATTAATCACAAAACCATATCTTTTCATCAATAATTTTGAAACAATCATCACTAATTTCCAAACAATAATAGTCACTACGATCTTATAAATTAATATAATTTTCATAATACTCATACACATCATAATTTTGATTTCTATTTTTGTCAAAATAGTGGAAGATAAATTCTGTAAAAAAAATACTTTTCACGAGTAACAGACCTGTGATTTACAAGAGAAAAATACTTTTCACTAGTAACGGATTTATGATTTACATGCATAAATTCTGTAAAAAGACTTTTTTTATAAATAATTGTTTAGAGTAAATTTTGTAAAAAAATTAAATTAATCCATAAATGAAATACTTATAAGATATAATCTTCATGGATTATTTATAGTTTTTATGGATCATCTATGAGAGATGTGGGGTGCTTTAATTTAGGAATGGTTATTACGTATCAGTTTTTGTTATTGTGGGTTGATTTTATAATTAATATGTGAAATCTAAATTAGTATGGTTTCATTTCAAACTCTGATGTAACATGAGACAAGAGATCAAATTTCTTCACTTGCAAATTTTTTTATGAGTAAACATTATTTAAATATTTTGTATAGTTATTTAATTTTTAGATTTTTTTAAATTTTTATTTTGGCCAACATATCAAAATTTGAACTTTAATAGTAGAAAGACCAAACTTACACATTATACTAAGTTGTAAAATAAACCTCTCTGCTCAATAAATATTTAATAATAATTAATTTATTATATATATTTATTATAATTTATTTAAATAAATATTAATATTTAAATTCTTTTTAAAAATATTAATATTTAAATTTTTAAATAAATAAAAATAGTACTATATTTTTAAATCGAAAATATTAAATTAAAAATTAAATTAAAAGTGTGAGAAATTTAATTATACACCTAATCTATTTTAGAAAAATCAAACACCAAAGATCTTCATCTATGCTTCACTCATTTACTTTAAAAAACATTACAATGTTTGAACCAATGTAAATATAAACCAAATTCCTAGGGAGTGGAAATTATGTGGAATGGTTCTTTCTTCATCATGCTTCTCCTTGTATATGGAAAATAAATGTAAATTTATAACCTCCAACACAATCAAATCTTCTAATTGATTCCAATGTACATGATGATTTACTCAATTTATCTTGCATAAATAGTTGAATAGATTTTGTAGTCAATTGGGCTGGCCCTTTAATGTCAAATTGATCCCAAAGGAAACCTCTCTTATGTTTACTTGTTGCCTTGGTTTTGTACAAACTGCTTCCTTAGCATTTCTTCACTTATAAGCTAGCTATGTAGTTAAGTCCCTAGGATGATGCTCAGCTTGGGATGCTCACTCTCTAACTAAATATTTGGGCATTGTTATGTCCACATCATCAGTGGGGTTCTAACTTTGATTCAATCAATGCATACTTGACAAACAAGTTTAGCCCTTTAACATTGAGAAATATAGCTATCTTAAAGTATCCATGAGTAGGATGTCCAATGGAAATGTGTGCATCCGCTATCGATACCACCTAAAAGTGTATTCCTCAACATACAAGTAAGTTTGGGATCCTGATTGTCATGCCCCTACACTGGCGGTACTCTTCCAACTGCACTATAGGATGTGCCACCACTGACCACTTTCTTTTCACCAATACTTGGGATTGTGGACTATGCCTACTTTCTATACTTAGTTTATTCTCTTCTTTTACCAACTACTTCCATTCATTATAAAATAACAGTTAAACATTCATCAGCATTAACACAAATGCACAATAGTATAACTCGGAGTGGCAACTCCCTATAATGAGTTTTCCCGAAATATATATATATATATATAAGTTACAATCTTGAGGAAACCCGAAATTTACACTTAGAATATTTTTACATTCACCAGCACAACTCACTTAGCCCAGCTCATCGACACACCCACATGGTCACTGCATGGCTTGCCCAACTCATCATTTCCCTCCGCACGTTCCCCCGAATGTGTTTCGTTCAACTCGTCCAACACGTCAGGCACTTCCATTGAATTCCTAACTCATCCACCAGCAGGTTGTGTCACCCATTCAAGACTTCACCCAGTTCACCATTCATCCAACTCAGATCATTCGAGTGGAGGTCCTGTCGTGCCATCGAATGACTCCTCAAATGACCGTTCAAACGAATGCCTTGTTGTGCCCTTAAACGATCCCACCTGAATGCCCTCGAACGATCCTGCATGAATTCCCTCACTCGATGACTTCGCATGACTTTTTTGAATGATGCCCTCACCCGATGACCTTGCATGAATTTTCTGCACAACACCCTCGCCTGACGCCCTCGCATGATTTTCCTGAACAATGCCCTCGCCCAGATGACTTTTCACGACTTTTTTGAACAATTCCTTCAAATGGCTTCTTGCACGGATACCTTCAAACGACTTCGCTTGGGCTCAATGCTTCGGCCCTGCACTCGTCTGCTTGCAACTTCACCCATTTCAGACCTCCAACACTTCGCACCTCCACTTCCACATTTGGATTCTTGGTTGAACGCTTGATTTTTTAATGACTCCTCCATGCCATCCACTTATACACATCACTTCCTATGAAAGGTCATATTAGCTTGCCTATCCGACCTTTAGTTCAGCCCATGTTTGTTAATTTCAACATGTCGGCCGATTGGATGGGCGCCCCCACCCAGGATTGCCTCATGCTATAAACCAACCACCCTCTTCCACACTTAGCCATTTTCGCATATAGCCTCATGCATTAAGCTCTACAACTCGTGGGAATTACATTCTCCCTCACTTGAAATCATCGTCGTCCTCGACAATCTCTCATCCTAGCAACCATCTATCACCAAGATATCCATACCAAGGCATATAATCTACCGGTATGTCATACATTGGAAAGTCTTCTCAATCCATGATCATCAACCACATTCGTCGCAATCTCCACATGCTGCTCCCATTGTGGAAGGCTGGTCTTTCCAACTTAAGATACACGCCTAATGCAACATATCGTGTCAACCTCATCATGTACCATCATCGTGTGAACTGTTGTCATGATACTCCAACACAATGCTAACACATCTTTGTACACTTGCTAGCCCTCATGACTCAAACTAGTTGGATGATCAATCCAACTGTCATGCTAAAATCATAAGAATGCACATTATCATGCCATCATCAGTCGTTTCTCGGACTCTTGTCACAACATCAAATCGATCAAGAGTCCATCTCCATATAAGCCATGTCCAGGTCCATGAAGTAGTCTTCATCTTATCTACAACATGTTGTCCATGATGTTTGGTACCAATGTGGTGCATGAAATCAGCTGCATCTATCCCAACATCACCATGCATATCTGTAAAATCCATCTCCTCAAAATGAAGAGATCATCTTTCGACTCTCGATGTGCCACATCTAGGTTCATGAAGCAACCCTCCATCATAACTATAATGTCCCATCCCTCAAGTCTTCCATAGAAACAAGTATACGCCTGTCTCATTCATCCATGTGTAAAAGTGGTTAAGTCTCAGGTCAACCCATGCCCAAGTGTTTCCACGAAGGCATCATCATCAATGTAACTCCATCACTCCAAAGTGTCTCATATCAATCCTCCACATCAAGTCACTCTCTCATGCACACCCATACATGTACTCAAAAGTATGCACCCCATCCGGCATCAAAGTCCCTGACCTCAGCTTCTCAATGCATCGGATCTTCTAAGTCCACCATAGCATGAAGTCCCTAAAAGCCACAAACTCATGTCTTCATGAGCTCCATGAGTCATCTCCAACCAACATTCCAGCAAGCATACATGTCTGAGCCCAAAGGTCTCTGCAAGATTCCTCAACTCTCTATGTAGTAGGAATGCTCCATAGTCTGCTCACAATCCAACCAGTCCATGGCCTTGTTGTATAAGAGTGCACAACATCTCCATTGGCTCATAAGTAAAACATCTCCATGTCACATCAGCAAATCCACTTGTACAACATCCCTGCCTTTGCATTCCTCATTTGATTCCCATAAGTGACACCTCTACAGGTGCTCCTGCATAATGTCCGTGCATAAGACTGCCATGCTCCATGTCTCCAACCTAATGTCCATGACTCAAGTTGCCCATGTTGTCCAACTAAGTAGACCCATCACAATAATCAGTCATCCTCATCTAAGTCTGCAATCTCGGTCTAGTGAAATCAATCACCCAACCATATCATCATCACATGAGTCTCTTCCACCATGGCTCCCCAACTAAAGGTTCCACCAAGATTCCTCTTGGTCTTAGCCACGAGAAGTCCACCCAAGTGTCACCATACTTAGGTGTGTGCCCTCTTCCAATCTGTCCATGAGTCATGCTAGGCACTTAGCCAATTTCTCCATATTGCTAAAGCATGACCTATTCTTCTGCAATGATCATCACATTCCTCCCTTGTCATGGGCCTTCGTAGCTTCTACCATAAGGTCACAAACAACCACAACAAGTCCTACAAAAGTCAATGATTCTTGCCTTTCCATACAAGGTCTCATCATAGACATCCATGGTAATATTATCCCTTGCATCGGCAAACTGATTTTGCTCTTCCCTGCATACGATTCATCTTCCAAAAGTCTCATTGAAACACAAGTATAAATAATACTTACTTCATCATGAGGCCCCTCCATGTGAGTTTCTTCATTCACCAATGTCTGCAAACTGCACGATCCTGGTCTAACTTGATCAATCTCAAGTTCATCCTCCATCGTTGTCATATCTGTAAAATCCTCAAATATCATGGCTTCCTCTTCTTTGTCATCGCAATCTATAGCTACGTCCTACACCATTGCCTAACCAAGTCGAAGAAGTTTGTCTTCAAAATTCTTTTCCAGGGCTTCAAGTTTATCTCGAATTCATGGGTTCTCTTCTTTCATCTGCTTCAACCTGTATAAGGTGAGCAAGAGCTTCCCTTCACATTCTTCCAAACCTACCATGTCTTGTTGTTCAGCTTGGCCCAAGCAAGATGCTTCACCCCTGCTAAACCTGTCATGAAGTGTAGTGGGATCAACTTCTCTGCAAATCCTGCACCTTGTTCACCATCAGCGCTGATACCACCTGTCATGCCCCTACACTGGCAGTACTCTTCCAACCGCACTATAGGAGGTGTGGCACCACTGACCACTTGCTTTTCACCAATACTTGCGATCGTGGACTATGCCTACTTTCTATACTTCATTTATTTTCTTCTTTTACCAAGTACTTTCATTCATTACAAAACAAAAGTTAAACATGCATCAGCATTAACACAAATAAACAACAATATAACTAGGAGGGGCAACTCCCTATAATGAGTCTGCCCAAAATATCAATATATATATAAGTTACAATCTTGAGGAAACCCCAAATTTACACTTAGAATATTTTTACATTCACCGGCACAACTCAGTTAGCCCAGCTCATCGGAACGCCCACATGGTCACCGCACGACTTTCCCAACTGGTCGTTTGCCTCCGCACGTTCATCGGAATGCATTTCATTCAACTCGTCCAACTTGTCAGGTGCATCCACTGAATGCCCAACTCGTACACGAACAGGTCGTGTCACCCATTCAAGACTTCGCTCGGTTCATCGTTCGACCAACTCGAGTCATTTGAGTAGACGCCCTGCCATGCCCTCAAACAACTCCTCGAACAACCGTTCGAATGAACACCCTACCACACCCTCGAACGACCTCGAACGATCCTACCCAAACCCCCTCGAATGATCCTACATGAATGCCCTCACCCGATGACTTTGCACAACTTTTTTGAACGACGCCCTTCTCGATAACTTCACACGACGTTTCTGCATGACACCCTCTCCCGACACCCTCGCACGATTTTCCTGAACAACGCCCTTGCCCAGATGACTTCACACGACTTTTCTGAATGATGCCTTCAAACGGCTTCCTGCACGGATGCCTTCGGACGACTTCATTTCGGCTCGGTGCTTCAGCCCTGCACTCGTCCGCCTGCACCTTCGCCTGTTTCAGACCTCCAACACTTCGCACCTCCACTTCCATGTTTGGATGCTTTGTCGAACGCTTGATTGCTAAATGACTCCTCCACGCCGTCCACTTATACACATCACTGCCTATCAAAGGTCACGTTGGCTTGCCTAGACCTTTTGTTCAGCCCATGTTTTTCAATTTTAACACGTCAGCCGGTTGGTTGGGCACCCCCACCTCGGACCGCCTCATGCTATAAACCAACCGCCCTCTTCCACACTTAGCCATTTTCGCATATAGCCTCATGTGTTCAACTCTGCAACTCGTGGGCATTACACCAATGGTCTAAGTGACCTAATGTGCAAGTTAGTTTTGGATGCCCATGGTTTTGATGGTAACATAAGTGCTAACATTAAGTGATTAATATTTAAAAAATATGTTAATAATAAAAAATATTTTAATATAAAGTTATATATAAAATGTTTTAATGTTCACATTAACACAATTTTATATTAAGATAGAAAAGTGATAAAATTATTATATTTGTATTAAGTTAAAGATTAGAGAAATGTATAGTGTAATTATAGTTTAAAGATTAAGATTATAATTTTAATATCAACTTCATACTGCACTTTAGATATTATAATATATATATTATATTATATATATACTATATTATATATATATATAATTATATTATATATATTTCATATATGATACACTTTAAATTACATTATATATATATATATATATATAGGTTTTCTCTTTCTATATAAAAAATTTGTATTTAAAAATATAATTAAAAATATCTTAACATAAACAAAGAGATGATTTCAAAAATATTAGACAAAAAAAAATTTAGATAAAAAAATAATTTAATGTTTAAAATATTTTATCAATTATTATATAAAGTAGTTGAAATAAAAAATCACATATGTAGAACTATTTTTGCATGTTATGAAGATATAAATCTGTGAAGATATAAACTTTTCTTCATAATTATATTGAAATAGAATTATGTACCTAAAAAGATTATCCCTTTATAAATTTCAAATCTTTGTATTCATTAGTAATTTTTCATATTTTATATTTAAATAGAGCCTTACACTTTAAGACATTTGATCACATCTCAACTCTAAATACTCTATATAAATCCATAAATTTTCATATTCACTATTTTTTTCTTCATATTTTATATTTAAACAAAAATTTACACCTCAATATCTCTCACTACTTTCTAAGTTTATAACTCTTCATATTCACTAAAAAAATCTCTAAACAGTACAGCTATTCTTTTATAATGGAAATCACACAATAAATTTTACCAAAACTTAATTGCAGAGACGTTTTGATTTAATATTTATATTATCTTAATTTGAAATTTATTTAGCTTCTAGAAAGATAATAAATAAACGAAAATTTTGAAATGGTCTAACCGAGGATTTCCTAGCTACTGTTGTTATAATTTCCGAGAGAATTGATTTGCGTGTGAGATTAGTTGGTCGAAAGTTGAAACTGGATAAGAAAGAAAGCAATGAACAAGAGATGGTCGGTGAGATGATGATGCTTATGCACGTTGAGATTGTGGCACTGTCAAATTATTTAACAACGCATGTACAACGTAGACCGTCACCGATTGTGAAGGTTGCAAGGTAAAATAAAACATCGTAAAACCTTATGCCTGCCCTTTCTGGGTTGACTAGACGAATGTACAGTGGATTGTTGCACGGGAGAAACCAAGATGTTCTTCTAACCTAGGGCGAAAGCAATAGATTTACTTGGTGCCGCCTAGTTTTCTTACCACACCTTCATAATATTCCGCATGCTCTTTCAGGAACGTACAGATATATACCTAGATTTGTTGATCCTAGTCATATCAAGTGCTAAGTTCCGTATATTTCTTTTTTAAATCTGGAAGTATCCTACTATCCTGTTTAATATGTCACAGTTTGACATAAACCTATTTCCTGCATACACGTTCTTACAAACAGTGTTGGAAAGCATTTGATATGACAACCTACAGGACAACCTTAGAACGTTGTTTTAGGCTTTTAGTGTATTTTTTTCTTTTTTCTTTTGGGTTTGGTGACAAGGTGCACAGTTTGCTATAATTAAGTTGTTTGACCAGACAAGTAACAGGGTGAAGGCATGACACGAAGGGTTGGGCAATGGTATATGGTCGGTGTTAGTGCAGTCCAGTTGTATGAAGCTAATCAGTCTCGAGTAGATCAATAGCTAGGAAACCTAATTTTTTCGCCGAGCATGTTTTTCCTCTGGTTCACTCTTTCATTGGAATCAACGCGTTACTTTCCGCAATTCTAAGTCATATTGTAAGTTTTACCATGGAACAAAACTTCCTCATATATTGGGGTAGTTTTCAATAGAAAAGAAAAAAGGAAAGAAAACTATTTTAATGTCTATAAAACTAAAGAAGATATAAAATTCCTCTATACAACAATTCTACTTGTTTTTTTTGAATACTTTGTAAATTATTATCACATTGAATATATTTTTTTCCAGTATTTTAGTTTACAAAAATATTTAGAAATTCCAATTTGCTATTCTAATTTTAAAATATTCTTAAAATTTATAATCAAAATAAATTTAACATTATTTATCAATATATATTCAAATATTTTATTTCTTCATAGTTTTGAGTTCTATTATTGGCAAGGCAGTAAGGCATAAAATCTCTCAAAACTAATCATTAATCCAAAATGCAGGTAGGATCTAGAGACCAGTGGCTTCATGGATTTTACTGAAAATAAACTTATGACCTATTTTTCTATGTTGATTGTTCTATATTGGGAATATGAATAAATGGTTATGCTTATTTTTCTCAATGTGGGTTGACTCTAAAACTTACCATTTATAAGAGAATCGCATATGAAACTTGGATGATTATACCATAATAATTAATTTATTGTATTGATAATAACACAATTATATTAGTAAATATATTCATGTGATTGATATAAATCCCTAAGTATCAATTTTAATATATGGACTTAATATTAAATATTAATATATTAATTATGTATTAACCAAGTATTTTATTAATAAGTATTAATTTAAATATTAATATTATTAATTTTGTATTAATATATTATATTGTAACATATTAATATATTATATTGTAATATTAAGTTTGCATTGCTCATATATTTTACATTTTTTTATTTTTCTAAACATAACACCAAAACATTAAAAACCCTAGATTAATATTTCCTTCTATGATTTAAATTCAATCAAACTTCTAGCAAAGTAATATGGTGATCGAGGTTTGGGATGATGTGTGTTCGATGGAATCAGGGCCATGAAATTAGTGAACTCTTGGGACGAAACGACATATGGCTTGCCACTGTCGGTGCCACCATTTACTAATTGATCATTTTTAAAAGCCATATCTTCTCTAAAACTAGAGTTGCCCCATTTGGAATTTGCAAAGACCAAGGAAGTCTCCAGTGACTCCATCGAGTAGCTCCATAGTGAAGAGCTTGTGTACAAATACTTCTGCTTCACTCTAGGGAAGGTAGACGAACTAAACAAGAAAGTCATGGAGGACATGGTTCTAACTAGGTGCTCAACCTTCCATGCCCTCTCCATACTAGTCTTAAAGTCTCCTCAACATGGCACCCAACCAAAAAGCCAAGCATAGAAAATTTTAGGGGTGAATCTTAGCCTATGGGTGAAATTTAAAGGGTTTTATATTCTGGAGGGGATTTTGTTTTATATTACATCCGTTTTTATAGTTCACCCAAAAATTAGTTAAAAATAATAATTATTGTATTTTAGGCATGAAAAATAGTCTCATAAACATTCCAATCCTTATTCGCCTTGTTTGCAGGTGGGATTGCCTTCCAATCACCCTGGATTTCCAGGAATGGAACTGGTTAGGGGCTATTTTGTCCTCTAGCATTCCTGGAAATCAAGGGTGGGGTTGAATTTGACACATATTTTTGGGGTTCGATTGCATTTACAGTTTGATTCACATGTATAAGAAGCAACTCCATGATTGATTGAGTCTTCACAATGGGCTGAGTGATGGAGTTGAATAGTGACCTCTTGCTCCTGAAATTCTCGTTTTACCTATTGCACGTCCATGGCTTCGATGGGTTTGTGCTTTGTTTAGGCTTCGTGGGTTTTTAAGTTGTTGCTTTGCAGCTATAAGAGGTCTATGTACATTATGACTATTTCTTGTTAGCTTCACTTTTACAGCAGTAAGTTCTATATCTTGTGACTTTGAGGATTTGGCACCTCAACTGTAACATTTACACAGGTATAATTTGGTTTATATTCATGATATGCTCTCATCTAACTTGGAGTTGCAATCCTCTTATTATGTAGGGTTTTATCATTCACAGTGTAATGCCCCAATCTCTGATCAAGGAAGACTAGTTTATCACAATGGTTTCCTCAAGAGCATAGTCACTCTAACCCATCATACGTCAAAGGGAAGTCCTCAGTGTAAAAGAAAGTGGATGCTTTTGTTTCCAAGATATCAATCTGAGTTTGTTATCTGGGATTCAAACCCAACTCAACAATGTGAGGGAGGCATAGGACTGGTGAGCCACAAAAATAATAAAAAATTTTAGTAGGCATCTATGAATTTAATTTTAACCTTCAATTTAACTATAGCCATGATGGTTGTTGACAAAATAATAGTGATAGTAATTTGTTGGGTGGATATCAAGGCACACATGTCTCTGATTCGATGACCACTTCACTCTAGTTCATTGCTAATGACATGTGTTGCAAATTATTTGCTTTAACTTATATGGGTTTGTGTGATTGGGAGAATGTGTGTTTAGGTTTTGTGAACAGAAGATCCATTTTTACTCAGAAATGAAACTGTAGAAAATTGGACCCTTGGATGCATTAATGAGCATGAAGTCCATATCCTAGGTGACCAGTAGAACTGGTATTTAGGTTACAATTTCATCTTTGGCTTACTTACATTACTTAAGTGTTATCGTCAACCCACCTTCTTAATCAACCTCTATTTACTCACTTATCCAACCTACTGAGGAGGCCCAAACCTCTTGCTTCAGCCATGAATGATTCTTAGGCATAGCAACACCATTGATCTTGGCGAGGGGACTAGTAGAACTCGTCAAGATATAATTCATTAATTAAGACATACAACACTTGCTTTCACAACTCTATCTTTAAGAAGAGAAGTGAGTGTCTACAGAATCTATGAACTTCCACACATGCCTAGATGCAGGGATTGAGGGAGGAAAGGAAGCCCTAGGGGTAAGAGACAGAACTTCCTTGAAAACTAATGTGTAACACCCAAATTACATTTGAAAGTACATTTTCTTATCTCAAAAGAACGTCATTTCACAATGTTCACATCCATAGTGCTAGGATGGATGACAAAACAAGAATTGTTGCAATTAATGCTTGCTAGCTTTTACTTTCTTTTAGTTACAGGTAGGATGGGAGAATAAATGGGTTTGCTTAATTCTATCGACCTTCCGAAATGACTTACCATTTATATAAATCTATTTTCAAACTAATGGATGCAGGAAACCTATATGGGAAACAATAGTTGTCTTGAATTAGAATATATTGTTATAGTGATCTCATTTTTCCATGGAATTAAAGGTGCCTTCAATCCTGGCAAGTTTATGTTCTACTTGATGTAGAAATTCCCTTTTATCTCTCGTGCAAATTCCAGGTATGGTGGCTCTATAAATCTATAGCATTATAAAATATGGTATTCTTATGTTTATGTTCATCCTTTAAGGCCCTTTCTAATAGAACTTGGTCATAGAATCTATTCTCTAAGAATAAAAAGATGAATTTAATAAAAATATAATCGGAGGTTTCAATTTCCATTGGTATGATTTTGTCTAGTTGTTATATTTTAAAGGGCCGTTTTTACTTAAATTGGTTTATAGAATCTATTCTCTAAGAAGCAAAGGCGTAATTTAATCAAAATATAATCAATGATATTAGGCTTTTGAGTGTTCCCCTTTCATTGAGGAAATCATATGAACATGCTTGATATAGTTGATGTGGGTTAATATAGAAAATTAAATTGTTGTACCCAATTTCAAACATAAGACAAGGTTTTTGTGTGTGATTTCAAGAATTTTTGGGTCATTATGATCAACAAGGGCTAAATAGAGGACTTTTAGCAGTTGGCATAGAATGTAATCACCAGGAAGGTTCCCTTGTGCCTAAAATCTCACCAACTCAAAATAAAAATCAAAACAATATAGAATGTAGGTAGTTAATAAATTTAGCGTGTATATTTGAAACCTAACATTGAGCATGCATCTATAAAGTACATGTTAAAAGGTATATTTTCAATTTAAATACTTTTATGTCCATTATGCAACAGAGCTAAATGGAATACCTTTCAATAACTCGTATGCTTCCTCCATTTCTAGAATTTTGTCACCAGGATGGTACCGTTGTTATATAGAATGACCTATATAGACCTTCCAATGGGCCACTTGTTACATTTGAGGCCTAAGTCTTCACATCCAAAAATCACATTGAAACCATTCCATAATGTGCGAGCCTAATCAGTTTAGGGTGTGCATTGGGATGACAACTTTTACTAGGTACGCATCCCCGAGATACATATTGAAAGGTTTAAAGAACTTTCAGTTTGTTAGGTTGAGTGAGGATAAATTTACTTTTAAAATAAAAAATTAATGGAAAAAGAAAAAAAAAATAATACTTAAAAATATTTTATTGTTAATTATTAATATATTATATAAAATAAATTGAAAAAAAAAATTATCATGGTTAGAATATTTTTGGATGTATGAAGGATAAGATCAATGGAGGTGTAAACATTCCTTCGTATTTTATATTGAAATAGAGATTTGTATCTAAAAAGGTTTGACCCTTCTATAAATTTCAAATCTTTGTATTCATTAGTACTTTTTCATATTTTATATTTAAATAGAGCTTTACACTTCAAGACATTTGATCACTTTCAACTCTCAATACTTTATACAAATCCATTAATTTTTGTATTCACTAATATTTTCTTAATATTTTATACTGTAAAATACATGTTAGAAGGTATATTTGCAATTTAAAGAATTTTATGTGTATTACACAAGAGAGCTACATGGAAGACCTTTCAATAACTAGCAAGCTTCCTCCATTTCTAGAATGTTGTCACCAAGATGGTGCCCTTTTTATACAGAACAACCTATATGGACCTTCCAAGGGAACACCTATTACATTTGAGGCTTAAGTCTTGAAATCCAAAAATCACGTTGAATCCATTCCATAATGTGGGAGCCTAATCAGTTTAGGGTGTGCATTGGGATCATAACTTTTACTAGGTATACATTCTCGAGATACATATTGAAAGATTTAAATAACTTTCACTTCATTAGGATCATTAGGTACAAAATGACTTTTAACAATTACATGAATCCTCCAATCCATTCTAGAATGTGGTCAATTGTCCTTGTTACACAACACGGTCCATGGAAAACTCCCCGGGGGAAGGAACTAGTGTGGGAAACTAAGTCACTCTGTAAAACTAAGTCATCTAGGAAGCACATTTGAACCCTATGTCTGACCAAATCATACTAGGAATGAAATAACATTTTTCAGAAACACTAAGCTAGGGCACAAAATAGTGCAGATAAGCATGTAAGGATTCTTTTCTTGTGAACATAGTTTGAGGAGAAACATGTCTGGAAAGCATGCAAAGGGCCTTTTTTAGAAAGGGTTACAGAGAAAAACTTCTCCTATAGACATGTAGAGTACACAAAATTGGAGCAAACTTAACAAACTTAGCTATTGTATTTTATCACACTAAAAACACATAGGTGCACAAGAATGCAGGTGGGATGGGGAAGCCATTAACACTTTCTACTTGTAACAGGTGTGTGTAATAGTGCACTAAAACTAAGCAATGCCTTGGGTACAAAAAAATTGACAAAATAACATACCCATTTAAAGTTCGATGTATGGTATGCATATGGAGGTTACAAAGGCCAATGATGAATATTAGACAAATAGTGGAATTTAAGGCATGCAAACTCAATTATACCTGGGCCTAAATAGAAAACAATAACTACTAAGCAAGGAAGAATTAATTGGCGTATGTCCTGTATATACACCGATAGATAAGTGGTATTCCAAATCCAAGAATGTCTAATGTTGTACTTCTCAATGGTTATTGTTTGACGATCTAGATAGGTTTGTGCTAATATAATCTATTTTCTTTCATGGATCATGGGAGCATTTGCAGTTATTTACAGGGTGCTCAAAGTGAGAGGGACCTAATAAATTAAAATTTGTAATAAGAGCCAAGATGGCGCTTCCAAGATAATGTGATAAAATGGTCTCCCAATTGAAGTAGAGTTAATGTTTGATCTTTGATAGAAGGTGAGTATATGGATGCAAAGTTTAAATTCCAACCATGGCACATGGCTACCTTATTTCAAATGTGGACATAGAAGAGAAACTGCAAAGAATTCAAACTATTTCACGAGTGGCCTATAAAGCAAGCCCTTTCTTACCTACTTAGCATCACTAATTATATATTTAGTCATGTTGTGGGTGTCTTCCATTACTTCCTTTTGACCCATTTTATAGTAAAAACCATCATGATCACTGTCAATACTAATCAAGACTTCAACGAAAGAAAATCACTAGGAGACTTTGGGATATCATTCTCCCTTCAATCAAGACTGAGGGTTAATTCACTTCTAGTTGAACTTCTAACTACCACCTTATTTTATAGTGAAACTGATGAAGAATCCACTTAACTAAAGCTCCAACTCTATGCATGCTAACTTGATGACTATTCGAGTAAACTAAATATAACTCATCCTAACTGAAGTCTAACTTATGAGCTTGCACTCACATTGATAGAAAGACAAACCAAGGTCTTCACTAGCTATGACACAAGTTAGACGATCCTGCTCACTACATTTTCAACAAGAAACTTTGTCTCCAAAAAGTGGGGCACTTACTAAAAACAATCTCTCCAATCTGTCAAAAACATTGTCTGAATCATCATTGAATCCATCTTACATCCAATCTACCTTGGACTAAATCCCCATCCTATGAAAATGGCATCTCTGAAATTCCATCCCAATTAAATGTACTGGTCTTTAACCCTCCAAATTTGCAAGGGGAAAGTTTAGGGGCTAACAGATCAACGGTTTGATGATGAATGCAAAGAAACTAAAAAATATGCTAAAATTAGGCCCCACATAAAAAGGAAAGAAAACAGGAACAAATGTGTCGAGCATCCTAAAAGCAAGAATGTAAAGTATATTATGAACATTCAATCTAATTATTGGAGTCTTCTTAACTTTTATAGTGTGTTTTATGTAAGAACCCAAACCTTTCCTCCAAGATGACTTCAGATATAATTCCTTAGAGCCTGTTTTCCAAGACCTTTATGATAATTTTATATTATAGATAAAAAGTGATGCGGAATTGTAATCACCAAGTTCTTCTACATCATTTTTATTCAATATTAGAGTTAGTAATGTAGCATTTGAAGCTCCTAGAACTTTCCCAGAAAATTTTGATCATTCAATTGCCTTTAACAAATCATCCGTGAGTAGATCATAAGAGCCCAAGTAGTTTTCTACTCTCAACCTATTAAGAGTTGAACTCTTTTCTTTCTTGAATGTTCAAATCGTAAAATTTGACTCTTCTTTTGTCACCTAAGACTCCAACTACTCATTTTTTTGTTCGTATATCATATTACAGAAGTAAGAGGAAAACTTGAGAATCTCAGTTAGACCACTATGTTACAATATGTAGTCTCCTAAAATAAGGATATGAAGTGTTTTATTCCTCCTCCTACAATTTCCAAAAAATGTATTTACCTTAGAAATGTCATTCCTTTCAATCTCCCATATGGTGTTGGTTTATTTTTGTTCCTGAAAGAGTTTTATTCTGATCTCACTCAACCTGCCATGTAACCCTCCTTCAATTCTTTAAACTTTGTGTTGCTTATTTATTTTGTAACCACCCCTCTCATATATTCCTAGTTTCACCAGCTTGTCATGGTAAACATAAGAGGAGGAGCTACTATGATATGACTAGACCTCCTAGGTCTCATTAATGAAGTGGAAATGATTGTGGAAAACAAACTAACAACTCAACACATCATACAGGGGTTACAGGTCACTCAAAGGCTGAGTAACCACCCTAGGTGGCAAAAACCTTAGATGAACACCCTTTTTGCTGACCTGGGCTCCCAACCACATGCACAAACTTGCAAGCCAACAACTGTAACCCTCCATTAGCATGTATAACACTACCTCCAAGCAACTGCAACATAGATTTCCCAATTCTGAGTCCGCAACCCCGGAATCAGAACCATCTTTTCAGGGCTAGCCTCTAAACCACAACCTATAACTTGATGAGATTTTCCAAAATAATAAATGACGACAAATCCTCTAACACAAAACCTGATGACATACTTCAGTACATTGTCCTAACCATGATAGTCATTTCATCAAACACATGGAAAACACGTAATCTATAGGTCATGAATGCATATTTAAACATAGGGGTTTGATACTTATCTGAGAAGCGTCAAGAAGGTCTAATTCCCTCTCATAATAAGTGCAATAACATCTATTATCTCATGCATTCATTAAAAATTAATCAAGAAATCAAAACACATCAAGATCCATAGCCAATATACATCATATAACCAACATATAAATAATAAATGAACAACATATATACCATAATAAACCAATCATCGAGCCACATACTAACAAGTACAATTTGACATGGAAATACAAGAGGAAAATAGATCTTATTAACATATGCTAAATCCAACCAAGTCAGGGACTTCCTCGTACCATCCAACCAAAGATTGGGCTGAACCAAATCTCTCTTTTAGCCAATCATCCCCACATTATATTCCAAGCATGAATGTGGTATCTCACGAAATAAACTAAGTAAAACCAAACTAGGGCTCACAGAGGCCAACCACCTCAACCCTCAACTAGTGATTCCACACCACGGTCAGACATCACTAACACCAACCAAATCAGTCTCTACCCAAGTTGTCGAGGGATCCAGAGCGTTTTTCCCAACTGCGGCTCCAAGAGCTAATAAATCAACTCAAACTTTTAGGGCTCAAGAGAGTTTGTCCAACCAAGGATCGAGGATGAGTAACTCAGCCCACCAAGGAATCCAGAGCATTTGTCCAACCAAGGCTCCAGGTCTAGTAACTCAACTCAAGTTTTTCTAGGGCTCCAAAGTGTTTGTTGCAAACAACGGCTCGAGGAACAAGTAACTCAACCCACAACCATAAGGAACCTGAGCACCAACTATAAACAACAAGTAGAAAAACCCACGACACCATGGCTATCGAGGAAATGGTAAGACTAGAAAAAATGATTGCCAATCCAGGCAATCCTCCATTCCAATGACAAATCATAAATACATAAATTTTCATATTCACTATTTTTTTCTTCATTCACTATTTTTTTCTTCATGTTTTATACTCAAACAGAAATTTACACCCCAAGAAATTTAATATCTTTCACTACTTTCTAGGTTTATAACTCTTCATATTCACTAAAAAAAAATTCTAAACACTACAGCTATTCACCAACACTTAATTGCAGAGACTTTTTTAATTTAATATTTATATTATCTTAATTTCAAATTTATTAAGCTTCTAGAAGGATAATAAATAAACAGAAAATTGAAATGGTCTAACCGACTATTTCCTAGCTACTGTTGTCAAAATTTCCGAGAGAATTGATTTGTGTGTGAGATTAATTGGTCGAAAGTTGAAACTCGATAAGAAAGATGGTGGATGAGATGATGATGCTTATGCACGTTGAGATTGTGGCACTGTCAAATTATTTAACAACACACGTACAACGTAGACCGTCACCGATTGTGAAGTGTGCAAGGTAAAATAAAACATCGTAAAATCTTCTGCCTGCCCTTACTGACTTGACTAGGCAAATGTATAGTGGATTATTGCACGGGAGAAACCAAGACGTTCTTCTAACCGAGGGCGAAAGCAATAGATTTACTTGGTGACGCCTACGTTTCTTACAACAACTTCATAATATTCCGCATGCTCACAAAGAGCAAGCATTGTAGTTCTTTTGAAGGGAAGTATTGAACTCTCAGGAACGTACAGATATATGCCTAGATTTGTTGATCCTAATCATATCAAGTGGTAAGTTCCGTATACTTCTTTTTTAAATCTGGGAGTATCCTAGTATCCTTTCCTGCATACACGTCCTTACAAACAGTGTTGGAAAGCATTTGATATGACAACCTACGGGACAACCTTAGAACGTTGTTTTAGGCTTTTAGTTTTTTTTTTTTTCTTTTTTCTTTTGGGTTTGGTGACAAGGTGCACAGTTTGCTATAATTAGTTGTTTGACAAGACAAGTAACAGGGTGAAGGCATGACACGAGGGTTGGGCGATGGTATATGGTCGGTGTTAGTGCAGTCCAGTTGTATGAAGCTAATCAGTCTCGAGTAGATTAATAGGTAGGAAACCTAATTTTTTCGATGAGCATGTTTTTCCTCTGGTTCACTCGTTCATCGGAATCAACGCGTTATTTCCGCAATTCTAAGTCATATTATGTTCTCCTATGGAACAAAACTTCCTCATATATTGAGGTAGGTTTCAATAGAAAAGAAAATGAAAAAAATATTTTAATGTCTATAAAACTAAAGATAAAGATAATCTATAGAAGATATAAAATTCCTTATACAACAATTCTATTTGTTTTTTCTATGAATACTTTGTAAATTATTATTACATTGAATATATCTTTTTTTTGCAGATTTTTATATGTTTATTGTAATTTACAAAAATATTTAGAAATTCCAATTTACTATTCTAATTTTAAATTATTCTTAAAATCTATAATCAAAATAAATTCCACACTATTTATCAATATACATTCAAACATTTTATTCTTCATAGTTTTGAATTCTATTCTTGGCAAAGCAGTAAGACATAAACTCTCTCAAAACTAATCCTTAATCCAAAATGCAGGGAGGATCTAGAGACCAGTGGCTTCATGGATTTTAATGAAAATAAACTTATGGCCTATTTTTCTATGATGATTAATCTATGTTGGGAATGTGAATAAATGGTAATGTGTATTCTATTCATAGTTATGAGTTCTCATCTTGGCAAGGTAGTGAAGCATAAACTCTCTCAAAACTAATTGTTAATCCAAAATGCAGATAGGCTTTAGAGACCAGGGGCTTCATGGATTTTAATGAAAATAAGCTTATGGCCTATTTTTCTATGTTGATTGATCTATGTTGGGAATATGAATAAATGATTATGTGTATTTTTTTCAATGTGGGTTGATTCTAAAACTTACAATTTATAGGAGAATGGCATATGAAACTTGGATGATTATACCATAATAATTAGTTTATTGTATTGATAATAACATAATTATATTAATAAATATATTAATGTGATTGATATAAGTCCATAAGTATCAATTTTAATATATGGACTTAAGATTAAATATTAATATGTTAATTATGTATTAACCATGTATTTTATTAATAAGTATTAATTTAAATATTAATATTATTAATTATTAATAATATATATATTGAACATATTAAATATATATATATTGTAATATTAAGTTTGCATTGCTCATATATTTTACATTTTTTTATTTTTCTAAACAAGGCACCAAAACATTAAAAACCCTAGATTAATATTTCTTTCTATGATTTAAATTCAATCAAACTTCTAGCAAAGTAATATGGTGATCGGGGTTTGGGATGATGCGTGTTTGATGGAATTAGGGCCATGAAATTAGTGAACTTTTGGGACGAAACAACATATGGCTTGCCACTGTCGGTACCACCATTTACTAATCGATCATTTTTAAAAGCCATATCTTCTCTAAAAATAGAGTTGCCCCATTTGGAATTTGCAAAGATCAAGGAAGTCTCCAGTGACTCCATTGAGTAGCTCCATAGTGAAGAGCTTGTGCACAAATAGTTCTGCTTCACTCTAGAGAAGCTAGACGAACTAAAGAAGAAAGTCATGGAGGTCATGGTTCTAATTAGGTGCTCAACCTTCCATGCCCTCTCCATACTAGTCTTAAAGTCTCCTCAACATGACACCCAACCAAAAAGCCAAGCATAGAAAATTTTAGGGACGAATCTTAGCATGTGGGTGAAATTTAAAGGATTTTATATTCTGGAGGGGATTTTCTTTTATATTACATCCTTTTTTATAGTTCACCCAAAAATTAGTTTAAAAAATTAATTACTGTATTTTAGGCATGAGAAATAAGTCTCATAAACATTCCAATCCTGATTCGCCTTGTTTGTAGGTGGAATTTCCTTCCAATCACCCTCGATTTCCAAGAATGGAACTGGTTAGGGGCTCTTTTGTCCTCTAGCATTCCTGGAAATCAAGGGTGGGGTTGAATTTGACACATATTTTTGTGGTTTGATTGCATTTACAATTTGATTCACCTGTATAAGAAGCACCTCCATGATTGATTGAGTCTTCACAATGGGCTGAGTTATGGAGTTGGGTAGTGACCTCTTGCTCCTGAAATTCTCGTTTTCCCTATTGCACGTCCATGGCTTCAATGGGTTTGTGCTTTGTTTAGGCTTCGTGGGTTTTGAAGTTTTTGCTTTACAACTATAAGAGGTCTACATACATTATGACTATTTCTTATTAGCTTCACTTTTACAGCAGTAAGTTCTATATCTTGTGACTTTAAGGATTTGGCACCTCAATTGTAACATTTACACAGGTATAATTTGGTTTATATTCAAGATATGCTCTCATCTAACTTGGAGTGCAATCCTCTTATTGTGTAGGGTTTTTTCATTCACAGTGTAATGCCACAATCTCTGATCAAGGAAGACTAGTTTATCACAATGGTTTCCTCAAGAGCATAGTCACTCTAACCCATCATACGTCAAAGGGAAGTCCTCAGTGTAAAAGAAAGTGGATGCTTTTGTTTCCAAGATAACAATCTGAGTTTGTTATCTAGGATTCAAACCAAACTCAACAATGCAAGGGAGGCATAGGACCGGTGAGCCACAAAAATAATAAGAAACTTTAGCAGGCATCCATGAATTTAATTTTAACTTTCAATTTAACTATACCCATGATGGTTGTTGACAAAATAATAGTGATACTAATTTGTTGGGTGGATATCAAGGCACACATGTCTCTGATTCGATGACCACTTCACTCTAGTTCATTGCTAAAGACATGTGTTGCAAATTATTTGCTTTAACTTATATGGGTTTGTGTGATTGGGAGAATGTGTGTTTAGGTTTTGTGAACAGAAGATCCATTTTTACTCAGAAATGAAACTGTAGAAAATTGGATCCTTGGATGCATTAATGAGCATGAAGTCCATATCCTAGGTGACCAGTAGAACTGGTATTTAGGTTACAATTTCATCTTTGGCTTACTTACATTACTTAAGTGTTATCGTCAACCCACCTTCTTAATCAGCCTCTATTTACTCACTTATCCAACCTACCGAGGAGGCCCAAACCTCTTGCTTCAGCCATGAATGATTCTTAGGCATAGAAACACTATTGATCTTGGCGAGGGGACTAGTAGAACGCGTCGAGATATAATTCATTAATTAAGACATACAACACTTGCTTTCATAACTCTAGCTTTGAGAAGAGAATTGAGTGTCTATAGAATCTATGAACTTCCACACATGCCTAGATGTAGGGATTGAGGGAGGAAAGGAAGCCCTAGGGGTAAGAGACAGACCTTCCTTGAAAACTAATGTGTAACACCCAACTTACATTTGAAAGTGCATTTTCTTATTTCAGAAGAATGTCATTTCACAATGTTCACATCCATAGTGCTAGGATGGATGACAAAACAAGAATTGTTGCAATTAATGCTTGCTAGATTTTAATTTCTTTTAGTTACAGGTAGGATGGGAGAATAAATGCGCTTACTTAATTTTATCGACCTTCCGAAATGACTTACCATTTATATAAATCTATTTTCAAACCAATGGATGCAGGAAACCTATGTGGGAAATAATAATTGTCTTGAATTAGAATATATTGTTATAGCGATCTCATTTTTCCATGGAATTAAAGGTGCCTTCAATCCTGGCAAGTTTATGTTCTACTTGATGTAGAAATTCCCTTTTACCTCTGGTGCAAATTCCAGGTATGGTGGCTCTATAAATCTATAGAATTACAAAATATGGTATTCTTATGTTTATGTTCATCCTTTAAGGCCCTTTCTAATAGAACTTGGTCATAGAATCTATTCTCTTAGAATAAAAAGCTAAATTTAATCAAAATATAACCAGAAGTTTCAATTTCCATTGGTATGATTTTGTCTAGTTGTTATACTTTAAAGGTTATTTTTTACCTAAATTGGTTTATAGAACCTATTCTCTAAGAAGCGAAGGCATAATTTAATCAAAATATAATCAATGATATTAGGTTTTTGAGTGTTCCCCTTTCATTGAGGAAATCATATGAACATGCTTGATATAGTTGATGTGGGTTAATATAGAAAATTAAATTGTTGTACCCAATTTCAAACATAAGACAAGGTTTTTGTGTGTGATTTCAAGAATTTTTGGGTCATTATGATCAACAAGGGCTAAATAGAGGACTTTTAGCAGCTGGCATAGAATGTAATCACCAGGAAGGTCCCCTTGTGCCTCAAATCTCACCAACTCAAAATTAAAATCAAAATAATATAGAATGTAGGTAGCTAATAAATTTAGGGTGTATATTTGAAACCTAACATCGAGCATGCATCTATAAAATACAAGTTAAAAGGTATATTTCAATTTAAATACTTTTATGTCCATTATGCAACAGAGCTAAATGGAATACCTTTCAATAACTCGAATGCTTCCTCCATTTTTTGAATTTTGTCACCAGGATGGTACCCTTGTTATATAGAATGACCTATATAGACCTTCCAATGGGCCACCTGTTACATTTGAGGCCTAAGTTTTCACATCCCAAAATCACATTGAATCCATTCCATAATGTGTGAGCCTAATCAGTTTAGGGTGTGCATTGGGATCACAACTTTTACTAGCTGCGCATCCTCGAGATACATATTGAAAGGTTTAAAGAACTTTCAGTTTGTTAGGATGAGTGAGGATAAATTTACTTTTAAAAAATTAAAAATAAAAGGAAAAGAGAAAAAATATAATAATAAAATACTTAAAAATTTTATTGTTAATTATTTTATATTATTATATAAAATAATTGAAAATAAAAAATTATCATGGTTAGAATATTTTGGATGTATGAAGGATAAAATCAGTGGAGGTGTAAACATTCGTTCATATTTTATATTGAAATAGAGATTTGTATCTAAAAAGGTTTGACCCTTCTATAAATTTCAAATCTTTGTATTCATTAGTACTTTTTCATATTTTATATTTAAATAGAGCTTTACACTTCAAGACATTTGATCACTTTCAACTCTCAATACTTTATATAAATCCATTAATTTTTGTATTCACTAGTCTTTTCTTCATATTTTATACTGTAAAATACATGTTAAAAGGTATATTTGCAATTTAGAGAATTTTATGTCCATTACGCAGGAGAGCTACATGGAAGACCTTTCTATAACTAGCATGCTTCCTCCATTTCTAGAATGTTGTCACCAGGATGGTGCCCTTTTTATACAGAACAACCTATATAGACCTTCCAAGGGACCACCTGTTACATTTGAGGCCTAAGTCTTGACATCCAAAAATCACGTTGAATCCATTCCATAATGTGGGAGCCTAATCAGTTTAGGGTGTGCATTGGGATCATAACTTTTACTAGGTATACATTCTTGAGATACATATTGAAAGGTTTAAATAACTTTCACTTCATTAGGATCATTAGGAACAAAATGACTTTTAACAATTGCATGAATCGTCCAATCCATTCTAGAATGTGGTAAAGTATCCTTGTTACACAACATGGTCCATGGAAAACTCCCCAGGGTAAGGAACTATTGTATCTAGTCCCCGCATATCACTAACTCAAACGAAATAAAACAAATCCAGAGTGTGGGAAACTAAGTCATCTAGGATGCACATTTGAACCCTATGTTTGACCAAATCATACTAGGAATGAAATAACATTTTTCAGAAACACTAAGCTAGGGCACAAAATGGTGCAGATAAGCATGTAAGGATTCTTTTCTTGTGAACATAGTTTGAGGAGAAACATGTCTGGAAAGCATGCAAAGGGCCTTTTTTAGAAAGGGTTACAAAGAAAACCTTCTCATATAGACATGTAGAGTACACAAAATTGGAGCAAACTTAACAAACTTAGCTATTGTATTTTATCACACTAAAAACACATAGGTGCACAAGAGTGCAGATGGGATGGGGAAGCCATTAACACTTTCTACTTGTAATAGGTGTGTGTAATAGTGCACTAAAACTAAACAATGCCTTTGGCACAAAAAAATTGACAAAATAACATACCCATTTAAAGTTCGATGTATGATATGCATATGGAGGTCAGAAAGGCCAATGATGAATATTAGACAAATGGTGGAATATAAGGCATGCAAACTCAATCATACCTAAGCCTAGATGGAAAGCAATAACTACCAAGCAAGGAAGAGTTAATTGACATATGTCCTGTATAGACACCGATAGATAAGAGGTATTCCAAATCCAAGAATGTCTAATGTTGTACTTCTCAATGGTTATTGTTTGACGATCTAGATAGGTTTGTGCTAATATAATCTATTTTCTTTCATGGATCATGGAAGCATTTGTAGTTACTTACAAGGTGCTCAAAGTCAGAAGGACCTGATAAATTAAAATTTGTAATAAGAGCCAAGATGGTGCTTCCAAGATAATGTGATAAAATGGTCTCCCAATTGAAGTAGAGTTAATGTTTGATCTTTGATAGAAGGTGAGAATATGGATGCAAAGTTTAAATTCCAACCATGGCACATGGCTACCTTATTTCAGATGTGGACATAGAAGAGAAACTGCAAATCATTCAAAATATTTCACGAGTGGCCTATAAAGAAAGCCCTTTCTTACCTACTTATCATCACTAAGTATATTTTTAATCATGTTGTGGGTGTCTTCCATTACTTCCTTTTGACCCATTTTATAGTAAAAACCATCATGATCACTATAAATACTAATCAAGACTTCAACGAAAGAAAATCACTAGGAGACTTTGGGATATCATTCTCCCTTCAATCAAGACTGAGGGTTAATTCACTTCTAGTTGAACTTCTAACTACCACCTTATTTTATAGTGAAACTGATGAAGAATCCACTTAACTGAAGCTCCAACTCTATGAATGCTAACTTGATGACTATTCGAGTAAACTAAATATAACTCATCCTAACTGAAGTCTAACTTATGAGCTCGCACTCACATTCATAGAAAAACAAACCAAAGTATTCACTAGCTATGGCACAAGTTAGACGATCTTGCTCACTACATTTTCAACAAGAAACTTTGTCTCCAAAAAGTGGGGCACTTACTAAAAACAATCTCTCCAATCTGTCAAAAACATTGTCTGAATCATCATTGAATCCGTCTTACATCCAATCTACCTTGGACTAAATCCCCATCCTATGAAAATGGCAGCTCTGAAATTCCATCCCAATTAAATGTACTAGTCTTTAACCCTCCAAATTTGCAAGGGGCAAGTTTAGGGGTTAACAGATCAACGGTTTGATGATGAATGCAAAGAAACTAAAAAATATGCTAAAATTAGGCCCCACATAAAAAGGAAAGAAAACAGGAACAAATGTGTCGAGCATCTTAAAAACAAGAATGTAAATTATATTATGAACATGTAATCTAATTGTTGGAGTCTTCTTAACTTTTATAGTGTGTTTTATGTAAGAACCCAAACCTTTCCTCCAAGATGACTTCAGATATAATTCCTTAGAGCATGTTTTCCAAGACCTTTATGATAATTTTATATGGATAGATAAAAAGTGATGCGGAACTGTAATCACCAAGTTCTTCTGCATCATTTTTATTCAATATTAGAGTTAGTAATGTAGCATTTGAAGCTCCTAGAACTTTCCCAGAAAATTTTGATCATTCAATTGCCTTTAACAAATCATCCACGAGTAGATCATAAGAGCCCAAGTGGTTTTCTACCCTCAACCTATTAAGAGTTGAACTCTTTTCTTTCTTGAATGATTAAATCATAAAATTTGACTCTTTCTTTGTCACCTAAGACTCCAACTACTCATTTTTTTGTTCGTATATCATATTACAGAAGTAAGAGGAAAACTTGAGAATCTTAGTTACACCACTATGTTACAATATGTAGTCTCCTAAAATAAGGATATGAAGTGTTTTATTCCTCCTCCTACAATTTCCAAAAATGTATTTACCTAAGAAATGTCATTCCTTTCAATCTCCCATATGGTGTTGGTTTATTTTTGTTCCTGAAAGAGTTTTATTCTGATCTCACTCAACCTGCCATGTAACTTTCCTTCAATTCTTTAAACTTTGTGTTACTTATTTATTTTGTAACCACGCCTCTCATATATTCCCAGTTTCACCAGCTTGTCATGGTAAACATAATAGGAGGAGCTACTATGATATGACTAGACCTCCTAGGTCCCATTAATGAAGTGGGAATGATTATGGAAAACAAACTAACAACTCAACACATCATACAGGGGTTACAGGTCACTCAAAGGCTAAATAACCACCCTAGGTGGCAAAAACCTTAGATGTACACCATTTTTGTTGACCTGAGCTCCCAACCACATGCACAAACTTGCAAGGCAACAATTGTAACCCTCCATTAGCATGTATAACACTACCTCCAAGCAATTGCAACATAGATTTCCTAATTGAGCCTGCAACCCCAGAATCAAAACCATCCTTTCAGGGCTAGTCTCCAAACCATTGCCTATAACTTGATGAGATTTTCCAAAATAATAAATGACAACAAATCCTCGAACACAAAACCTGATCACATACTTCACTACATTGTCCTAACCATGATAGTCATTTCATCGAACACATGGCAACCACGTCATGAATGCATATTTAAACATAGGGGTTTGATAGTTATCTAAGAAGCATCAAGAAGGTCTAATTCCCTCTCATAATAAGTGCAATAACATCTATTATCTCATGCATTCATTAAAAATTAATCAAGAAATCAAAACACATCAAGATCCATAGCCAATATACATCATATAACCAACATATAAACAATAAATGAACAACATATATACCATAATAAACCAATCATCGAGCCACATACTAACAAGTACAATTTGACATGGAAATACAAGATGAAAATAAATCTTATTAACATATGCTAAATCCAACCAAGTCAGGGACTTCCTCGTACCACCCAACCAAAGATTGGGCTGAACCAAATCTCTCTTTTAGCCAATCATCCCCACATTATATTCCAAGCATGAATGTGGTATCTCACGGAAGAAACTAAGTAAAAGCAAACTAGGGCTCATAGAGGCCAACCACCTCAATCCTCAACTAGTGATTCCACACCACGGTCAGACATCACTAACACCAACTAGATCAGTCTCTACGCAAGTTGTCGAGGGATCCAGAGCGTTTTTCCCAACTGCGGCTCCAGGAGCTAATAAATCAACTCACAAACTTTTAGGGCTCATGAGAGTTTGTCCAACCAAGGATTGAGGATGAGTAACTCAGCCCACCAAGGAATCCAGAGCATTTGTCCAACAAAGGCTCTAGGACTAGTAACTCAACTCAAGTTTTTCTAGGGCTCTAGAGCATTTGTTGCAAACAACGACTTGAGGAACAAGTAACTCAATCCACAACCATAAGGAACCTGAGCACCAACTATAAACAACAAGTGGAAAAACCCACGACACCATGGTTATCCAGGAAATGGCGAGGCTAGGCAAAATGATTGCCAATCCAGGCAATCCTCCATTCCAATGACAAATCATAACCAAATAATCACATGCATATACCACGCATGTAATTGTAAATGGGTTCAAAAAAGTGGATGAAGAAAACATACAACCTATGATAAATTTTTAGTTAAATTAAAACTTAAAGAATGATTTAAATAATTATTCAATTAGGATTGAAAGACTCAATTTAAAAAAAAATTGCAATAACAAATTATGCCAAATAAACCTGGGACACTATAGATATTACCTCTCAAGTCATAGATAAAGTGAATATGACAAAGCCATAGACTCTTAAGAGGAGTTCTGAGAATGTGAAGATAAAGGAATTTGATTTGGTTGACTAATCTATGACTCATATGATGTAGTAAACTAGTTGAGAACACATGGTGAAAATATAGTAGACCATAAAGTTGTTAAGAAGATTTTGAGGATATTTCCAACCAAACTCAATGTTGTAATGGTTTACATTGAAGAATTAAATAATCTATCATATATTTTCATAGAGGCTCTAATGGGATCCATGTTATCTCATGAGAAAATTATGAATACATATGATGATTACTTGGATAATGTGTTAAAATCGTACGCATATGTCAGTAGAGGTAGATGAAGGAACAAGAATAGAGGAATAAAACATGGTTGAATCTTATGCACTCTTGAAAGAAATCACTGTAGATTAACATTTTCAGCTAGAGCTACTTCTAGTGTTTGGAGATTCCCATCTCGTACTTAGACATATGGTCAAAGGAACAACTACACAAGACATCAAACTTTCGTCTATCATCAATTCAGTCACATCCCAAGTTTCCCATTTAGCATATCCAATTCAATGGTGTTAGGTAAATTCGGGAATCAATCAATTCGCTAGTCATCAATCTAATCTTTCCATTAACATAAATAAAATTGTGGAACTATTTTTCAAAGGTAAATATGACAATAATCCCATATCATCTCAAACCCATACCATGTTGAACAAACAAAATCCTATTCGTATTGTGCTTAATCATCATCCACCTCCCCTCCCAATTATGATATCTAGTGTGCATGCTTTCGGATTTAACCATCCTTGTCCTTTTTTATGCTTCCACTATGGGATAACTATGGAAACCAATATGGCTTGTGATGCAAAATTGTGGTATCCTCCTTAGCTTGAAGGTCTAGTTGACAGTGTAGTCTCGGTGACTAATTTTTTGGCATTAGTCTATCAAAGTTATCCCTCTTTGCATCAGTTATGTACTACTGGTAACTATGAGCTACTCATAGCTCCTTTTGTTAGCACTCCACCACCATAAACAAGATTTGTTTCAGCAATGACATCATTTGAGGAATAATGTAGACATTGGAAAACACCTTGTAGAGAATTTGGACTTTTCTTTAAATTTTATACTTCATCTTAAGCATCAGGTCAAGAACTTGAAAAAAATATCGACATGTTAGAAAAGAACGTACCACTTGTGGCCACATAGTAGCAAGAAATAAGGATTCTTCAAGATGATGACACAATCTCCTTTTCCTTTTTTCTTTTTAGTCTATTGTCATCTCATTTTGGTGCTCTAGGTGGCTTGCATGTTCCCCCACCAGCTTAATTTCCTTTCTATATAAGGTTTCTCTATTCTTATTGTAATTCTCATAATTTTTGTTTTTTGGTTTTTTGGATTTAATTTTAGTCTTAGTTTCACTTTGGCTATTTGGTATGTCTATTTACAGAATCAACAATTACTATAAGCATTGGGTCTATCAACTATCTCTTTTGGATTTGTTGGGTCATGCAAAGAGAGTCAACTTCCTTGTTCCCCTTATGTCACTTAAAACTAGAAAAATGTTAGTTGGTTGGCAAACTACATAGAAAATAATTGTATGATATATTTGAAGGAAAATTCTCACTCATGCTCTTCTTATGGAGAAATTTGTAACCCTTTTATGTATCCTAACAATGTATTTTTTCCTCTAAACAAGTTTATGAGTGTGTGTGTGTGTGTACATATATAATACTCGGATTTTTACATATATAGAGAAAGTATAAATTTACAATTAACAATATTACACACACACACACATATATATAAGGAGTTGTGACTTAGTGAGATGGAAAATATTTATCTAGACATGCTAAAAATAAAATTTAAATCACCCATATGAAAACATATTACATATATATGGGGAAAGAATTCATCTTAGATATAAGACAAGAACTACTTTACCTTAATTTTGGTTAGTGTTTTTTTCTTTTGGTTCACAGACCTCGAAGATTGGTGATTGTTACGTCTATGAAATATTTGTACCAAGGAGATACACCCAAAGGGATCACTTCCTGTTGGTTCAACTATGTAGCTTGACCATGTCGAGAGAATTAAACTCGTGGCCTCTCAATAACAAAGGTTCTTTAACCATAAGACTGGACCAATTGAGCTAACCCTGAGGGCGAGTGAGTGTTTTTTCTTTTATATATATATATTATATAATATATATATATATATATATAATATATATATATATATATATATAATATATATATAATATAAATCTAACTAACGTTAAATTTACAAATTTTCATTTTTAAATTTATAGAAATTATCATCATAAAATTAACATCATGGTTTATAATAAAATTAAATATAAATGACCTTATTTTCAAATTTATTATGAATCTAAAACGTCAATAAATAAACAAATCTTTTAGATGATGTAAGCTGTTGACAACATTAATATCTATATCTCATCTTTTTCTACAAAGTGTCATAGTTTGTTTGAATTCAATTCAGGTAAATTCAGGTAATTGACTTCTAGTTGAGTTATTTAGTGCTAAATGTTTTGTTGTCTCCTATGTATTCTATTTAATTGTTATTGAGTAATTTAGAGAGAAATTTTGCTTCATTTGTATTTTTGAGCTAATCCTTCTCCTAGTCATCTACTTCTTAATTCTTGTCATGGTATCAGAGCAAGGTTACATAAAAACTTTTGAGAGCAGTATTTCAAATTTGCGTGTGCTCACAAAGAAAGCATACAGGACGAGAGCTCGAGGAGGAAAATGAAGTGGCATCCTAGGAGACTCGTGAGGAACAACACTCACTAACTATCACACCCCACAAGCCAAAGGTAGTGTGATAATATCGAAACCTAGAATCCAAATATTGTGTGATAATGTCACAGGACACTTCTACGAACAATAATTTCCTAAACTATCCCAACCTCTCTACATCAAAATATGTGACTACCGTAAATTAAAGAAAACAAAGGCATAAACAATTCTTTGTAAACAAGCATGAATTTGTTTTTTACAATTATTCATAAGGAAAGCACCAAGAAAGTTTTTGGAAGTCTGGTGTTTATTCAAAAATGACCTAGAACTTTTTTAAGTTTTTAAAAAGAGGTGATATTCAAAGTTCTTCTCGTGATCTTGATAATCATTGTGGCTAGGTAATATTGGGAATTTTATTTAAAGAAACATTTTTTAGACTTAAAATTAAAAAAGGGTTTTATTTGAATAAATTATTTATTTGAAATGATTTACTTGAGTTTAGAAAAAAAGGGTTGCAACCACATTTAAATGTTGGTTTCCTCAAGTTCTCTGCCACAAACATTGATTTTTTTTGGCAAAAATTATCAATTTTGGTCTTTATGGTTGAAGATATTTTTGCAAGCCTAAGATTGTTGGGATACATTGTGGAATGAATATGTAAATAAATTCAAAATTTTGTAACAACAAATTTTGAGAAGAAATATCTAACAACAATGTCAGTAGATCAATTGACTGGATCACTTCTGTCACACAAAACATGACTTAACTTGGGAGAAGATTCCATGGAACAAGATTTCAAGGCACAAGACTCTCTTAATATAGGCACAGGTAGAGTGTATAAAGGTAGAATCAAGTGAGGCAAAGGGAAAGACAAATCTATAAAATTTCATCATGCAACAAAAGGTTTCACATCATAACAACTAGGGTAGTCTAGACCCTCAGAGAACTAGCCACAGAGAAGCAAAAAATGGAGTAGTAAATCTAATGTATAGTGCTACTCTTACAAGAAATTTGGACATTATGAATGTGTTGAGGCCCCGAAAATTGGGTCGACAACAAGGGGGATACCCACCCGGTCTGGACCTTGGTTGGAAGCTCCTTATCCGTTTGGTATAGCGGGTCAGACTGGGGATAACGGGACCAGCTTCCCAATCTAAGGGTGTATGCGTGTGCAAAGTTGGATGATGCTGATCTAAGAGTACTTAAAGCTAATTTAATTCAGAATTTTAAACTAACTCTATACTATTGTAATCTAATGAGAAACAACACATCTAATCTATGCTAACCCAGGGTGTATTTCTTCTATTATGTGATCTAAAGAGATTTCAAACAATAACTGGTAATAAAGATCATTCAGCTATTATAAGAATAGAAATCAATTAAGATAAACCACTTTGCATAAGAAGTTAGGCAAAACAGTTGTGAACAACATATCGCATAATAAGTTATTCATATATCAGACATAAGTAAATGGATCCACCATATAGAAGTGCCAAATGGTAACTCATACATTCATGCAATAACATACAAACAACTGAAAACTATATATCACTTTAAGAATATAAGCAGAAATGGCCAAGAGATAAAAGTACCATTTATGACTAATCCTACTCATAAGCTTCAAGCAAAAACGATTTATCTCTACTTGTTCTAACATCTACTAAGAGTACAAAAGTGCAACATCAATAGCAGACATCAAATGCAAACATTAATAAATCTCGATCCATCCATTCATCAAAACCTCCTCTGAGGGTGCAGAAGTGCATGTTCCGAGGACAAGTTTTTGCCAAATTTCTGGACCCTTATCTAAATGCATGAGAAGGGTTAAAATATTACCTAATTCTAATAATAGTGTCTTTACAAAATTTAGGATGCGGTTTTCAAATGCTCATCCTTTTTCTAATATAATTTAAAAGAAAAATCAAAATTCTAAAATAAGGCTACTTCTGAACTTGGTCTTTAAACCTGCAAGTGTTCATCATGGGCTTGAGAAGAGTCAGTTAACTGACTTCTACGCTGAGCTGGGCTACGAAAACAGAATCTATGAGAGCTGGCACTACCTTTTCGGCCGCGTTTATGATGCATTTCACAGTCATCCATTGACTATGCGGCTTGACCAAGTATGCCTAGTAACACTCCCAATTTAACCTGTTCAATGCTTGGATCACTTTTCCCTTTTCCTGCGCCTTCTGCTTCCATTCTACTTCTAGTCATAGTTTATTTGGTAGGTATCCCGGGGTGGTCTCTTCGATTAAGTTGGCCCTATTTAAATTCTCATTTACACAGTCAATAAGAATGTTTGCTTGCGTGGCCGCTGTCTCCGTTGCTTGTTCTGCCTGCCTGATTTGATCGTTCCATTTATTAAAGAGCAATTCTTTATGATTCTCATTTATTCTGGGTGCGCTTTCTCTTTTCCCTTCATCTTCTTCCTGCCAAGCTAAGTATTCCGTCACTCGTCTGCATTCTTCCTCGAACCATCTTGCGATGGGGATGATGTCTATCTATGCCTCAGGTGAGCATCTCGGGGGGTCTTCATCATACATCATTCTATACAAGGGTAAGATAAGCCCTTGACAAATCTGGTAGAAGTGTGGGACGAACTGGGAATCCCATAACATCTTATGATAAACATGGATAGGTAATGGGTCCTGGGTAGTCCATTTCCAACCCATAGTGGGAAATTTAGACACATAACGAATAGAATCCATAACATATGCAGACATATAAAAAGGAGGATAGATCCTTTGAGACAAGGATATTTTAGACTGGTAATTGATAACAGCCGTGTATAGATTATCAAAAAAGATCTTGGCCCAATCCATAATATTATAATTTGTGGCAGCATCTATTAATGGTAGCCATTCAGACAAAAATTTATTGATATCTGGCATCCCAAATAATCTTCAAAGCATGGCCGCAGCAAAACAATATGGAGAGGTGAGGGAACCAATGTTGTACATACTGCTTTTGTCCTTTTTGAGCAGCTCCTCTTTTCTGGACCAATCTTTGGTGGTCTCTGCTAGGTTTGGGTTCTCTGCCGCAAATTTCTTAACGAATCGTGCATTATAAGTCGCCTGCGGTTCAGGAAGATGATACATAAGGATTAAATCTTGCGCAACAAATGATCCGATGAGCCCATGTCCTTGAACCTTGAATTGTCTGTTGTTCATCTCTGCATTGTCAAGTATCCACTTGATCATATCCGTATATGGTAGAATTTTGGGCCTTGCTGCTATCCGATGAAGAAATGAACATGCTAGCTCCTCTAAGGACGCCTCGGAAGAGCGTTGTGAGCCCGCGACAGTAGCAACTTTCATTATTCTAGGATTTTCTTCTTCAAGCAGCCTGTACATGCTTTCCCATGTCGATATCCCTGCGTCTCTGTTACAGGCTGTGTCTGTATACAAAGGTGCCATCTCCTTCGTCTTTTCCTTCATCTCAGAGTCTTGAGCTTTATTTTTCTTTCCCATTTCGTCCTGCATTTGGCTTTGAATCATCTTAGCTCTTTGTTTCTGTAGATTACGAGTGAAATGGAAATGACTGATTAAGAAAGGTGATGGGAGAGTTTTAAATACAACAGATATATCAAATATGCCACCTTACGCGAAGTAATTCTTTACAAAAGCACGCGTCTTCATTTCATTTAATAACTGACAACTAATTCATTTACTATCATTAAAAGCGCATGATCTTGAGTCAGATTATGGTAAGTGGCTTTTCTTTGAATGGCATGCCTGAAGGATTTGTGATGAAGTGATTTATGATTTGCTTACGTAACATCGCAGATCGCACCATCACAAATCGCACCATCGCAGATCGCACCATCGCAGATTGTGAGAATATAATATCGCAGCAATCGTAACATTGCAGGTCGCAGAAGTTTGATGTTTTCCAAATCTTTCCAGCTCAAATCTGCAATATGCGATCTTGCGATCAGTGTTATCGCAGATCGATAAATATTAAAGTTTTTTCCTTATGAGTATTACTTCATTGCGATGCGATGTTATGCTTAACACGAGGGTCTTGCGCATACTGATATTATAGAGAAATGGAGGCATTTCCTATCTTTTTTCGCAACGCGATATTAAAGATATTTCCCTTATCGTAGACTTAGGTTAAAAATATTCAAAATACCTTTCTAAGCTTACGATGGTAACCTTATTTTGAAGAAAGGAAACTCTTGCTTTTTTTTCTTTAAAATTTAACTAAGGGTCCCCATTCATTTAGTATTTTGGATAACACTTAAATGAACAAGGGGGTTTTGTTGGCCACAACAATTGGCGATTCACTTGGGAGAACCAGTTATCTCTGATCTTCTATTGACTATTTTTAAACTTCCGAAACAAAAATTTTCTCAGAAAACTTAAACTTTATTATAAAAAGATAAAACATATTATACTTTAAACTATCAATGATATTATGTTTCAACCTCTTTCTATTTTAATTACTTGTATCCTTAGCTTGTCCTTGCATTTACATCAGCCATTACTTGGTCTTGTAAGAAAAATTAAAATAAAGTCTTCCCTGTGTAGCAGCCTTTTAAATATGCTTCTTTTTCGCAGGTAGAGCCTTTGCTGCTAGCAGGCATCCATAGCCTCGACATGGTTACCTATTATCCAGTAATCATCCTTTATCCTGCTTAAGGCTATTTACAACTTTACAGAGAAAAACCCATTTTGACACTTTTTTCCCTTTTTTCTGTTTTTTTTATTCTTTAAAGAACAATGTCTTGGTTTGGTGGCCAAATTATGACACAGTCATTCACTTGATTTACACTTTTGCTGAACAAGCTGGCTCGTGATGAGACCCCTTGTCTTTTGATTGCAACAATCTTGAGTCGTTGCCCTGTTTTGGTGGACAGTAATTGCAAAGTCAGCAAGTTATAATATATGTGATCATGATAATTCGGCTTGTGATGAGACCTCTTATTCTTTGAGATATAGTGTTTTCTCGGATTGTTCCTCTGAATGCTGTGATTTCCTTTAGCAGGGAGGAAGTCAATTTTTTCCTTAAGAAATTTCTGGACGACAATAATAGAGCATTTTTTGAAATGGTTGTTTCTACAGGGAATCCTTATTTTGTTATTGATGCCTTTCATTGTACTGACTTAAAAAAATTTCTTCACTAAGATTGCTTTCTTCAAATTTCTTCGATTTGAAACTAGTATCATATCTGGGTTAAAGTTCTATTGATAATAAAGATCAAGTTTCCAAAAGATTTTCTATTTATAGAAGCAGAAGTTCAAAATCTTGATAGAGAAAAGGTGTCTTTAGTAAATGTCAAATGCTGTTAACCATAGCAAATTTTATCATGGAGAAAAATATTTAACGAAATGGGAGGTAGACATTCCCTAGGGTTATGTACAGAATAGGGATAATCTCTTCTCTTATTTTGCCTACCAACTATTAGAAGTAAACCTAATAACCTTGCTAAATTACTCCTACTCCTATTCTAACTATATACAAAAAATTAACTAGGTGAAATGATATTTCCAGTGGAGCCATCTTTTCATTTTTATTCCTACACGTATGTAACTTTCAAACATCAGTGTTAAGAACAAAACTTTTCTTGGACTGTTAATGTTGGATGTGGAATAAGATTGTGTAACTTCAGTTGGAATTCTGTGCGAAATCTCTTTCTCCTTAAAACTTCTTTCCAACTGGGTACCTATTGGATCATAAAAATCAGGATGAATTTCTGTTATGGATTAATGATCTTGTAATAGGAAAGATGACAAGCCAGGTTGTGAATTTGATTTTTTAGTTTTAATGGCTTGTAACTTACTGTGCGTTAAAGTCAAGCTTTTAGTAATTTCTTGTAAAAGGAAAGTTTCCATATATAAATAATTAAATAAATCAATGGAGAATAGATGGAAATTTCCGAAAAGATATTTATCAATTGGCACGAATTTCCACAAGTTTCGAAAGGTACTTTGGTTGATGGTGTTTTGGATGTGAAAGAAGTTTTTTAAGGAAGTCTGATATTGATTGATATTGGAATTGAGAAAGTTCTATACTTCCTTGACACAATTTATCTTTCCAAAATGGTAGCACGTCTTTCGAATGTTCTTTGATAAGGTGCTCAACATACCATAGTAATCTATCAAAAGTCTGAAAATTTAAAACACAATCCGATTTTGTACAAAATGAGTGCAAGTGAGAAAGAAAGAAATGATTATCTGTACAAATAATGTTACAGCACAACTGGGATTGGCTTGGAATATATTGTTTTTCACAAGAACTGGCCAGAATTATGGGATCCGAGCAATTTCGAATTCTGTCTTGTGAATCAGAAGACAATTTATGATTGTGAACATGCATGGGGGTTTCTTCATGATATGAATCATAGATCGGGGTATTGTCTTGGATAGTAAAATCAGTCAAATGATCTTTTGCTTTGAAATGAGGATTGACTGATATGATTTCCGAATTAGAATATCTCTCATTGTCTGAGTTTTGATGAGTTACTTGGGATAAATCAACAACATCATCGTTGTCAAAGTAGCCATCATAAATGATTTTACAGGTTTCCCTAGATTTCTCTTTTTCATCGTATATTTTCAGACAAGGAAGGTCAAGTGGTTCTTGTTTGAAAATGATCAAAGGATGTTCTATAGCTGTCTTTTTATCTTGAAAACCTAATGATGACTCATTTGAATAATCCTCTGTGCTTTTTGAGATATCTTTAATATTGAGAGGGGAAAAATTATCATCACTAAAAACATCAGGATAAAGAGAAAAATGTGATTCTGGAACAATGCATTTGAGCATATCATCATGGAAAAATCTTTGTTCATAAGATTCATCATAGCCATCGGGCTTTAAATCATACCTTTGTGTACTGATACTTTTTGAAAGAAAAATAGTTTGATGTTCTAACCTTGGCATCTGCATTTGTTGACTTGTAATGATATTATCTGACCTTGTGTCAAAGTCATCTCCTAGTTCCAAGGCAGGCTTTCCTCCAGCATTCTCGCTTTTGTCTTCTTGCATTAGAGCATGCATGACTCCTAGGCTTTGGGGACTTTCTTCATCATGGTTGATTTGTATATTCAAATTGGAATTCTCATTCATATTAGAAGAAAATGAGACAAAACTCGAACTAATTTCTGCTTGATCAAACATAAGAGGCAGGGAATACTCAGCATAATCTGAAGATTCTTCATCTATGAGTTCACTTTCAAGATCATATTTTAGACAATTAAGATGAAATCGCATAATAAAATCCCTAACAGATTCATCTTGTTTCCGTAGATAATCAATTTCATCATATACCTGGTCATAGTCATAACAATCAAATTCAAAAATGAAAGTCTTGACAAATTGGTCCCAGCTGTGAATTGATGCAACTAGGAGGGTTCTGCACCATTTTCTAGCTTCCGCCATGAATGTAAGAGTAAAAATTCTGCATAAAATGCCTTCATAAATTCTTTGAACATCATAACTTGAAACTCTTTGAATAAATTGAAGAGCATGATTAAAAGCAGAAGAATTATTCTTACCATTGAATTTTACCTGAGACAAGAGTCTTACCACTTCAGGTGGAGTGTTGGAAGAGGTAGGAACATGGATGCAACTCCAAATGGGAAGTTTGTGAGCAGCCATCCTGATTCAAATGTTTACAATTGAAAATCATTCCAACAGACACTATGTTCAGGCCCTCCTTCTAGCGCCAAATATGTTGAAGCCCCGAAAATCGGGTCGACAACAAGGGGGATACCCACCCGGTCCGGACCTTTGTTGGCAGCTCCTTATCCGTTTGGTATAGCGGGTCCGACTGGGGATAATGTGACCAGTTTCCCAATCTGAGGGTGTGTGTGTGTAGAGTTAGATGAAGCTGATCTAAGAGTACTTTAAAGCTAATTTAATTCAGATTCTTAAACTAACTCTATGGTATTGTAATCTAATGAGAAGCAACACATCTAATCTACGCTAACCCAGGGTGTATATCTTCTATTATGCGATCTAAAGAGATTTCAAACAATACCTGGTAATAAAGATCATTCAACTATCATAAGAATAGAAATCGATTAAGATTAACCACTTTGCATAAGAAGTTAGGCGAAACAGTTGTGAACAGCATATCGCATAATAAGTTATTCATATATCAGACATAAATAAATGACTCCACCATACAGAAGTGCCAAATGGTAACTCATACATTCATTCAATAACATATAAACAACTGAAAACTGTAGATCACTTAAAGAATATAAGCATAAATGGCCAAGAGATAAAAGTACCATTTATGACTAATCCTACTCACAAACTTCAAGCAAAAACGATTTATCTCTACTTGTTCTAACATCTACTAAGAGTACAAAAGTGCAACATCAGTAGCCGACATCAAATGCAAATATTAATAGATCCCGATCCATCCATTCATCAAAACCTCCTTTGAGGGTGTCGAAGTGCATGTTCCGAGGAGAATTTTTTGAAAAATCTCTGGACCCTTCTCTAAATGCATGAGAAGGGTTTAAATACTACTAACTAATTAACTTAATTACATAAATTTAGGATACGGTTTTTAAATGACCGCCCTTCTGATAAAGCAAAACTATTTCTAAAAATTGAATCTAATTCTAAACTATTTTTGTATTTGTTCCTTCGTGCTGTAAGCACACAACATTTGCCATGGGAAGAATCGGCTGGTTTCTTTCTGCTTTCGTTTGAGCTATGAAAATATATATAACAAGTGTTGACACCACTTTCTGGTAAACTAGAAGATATTTTCGAGAATATTTCTCTTGTTGGGTGTATTCACTGCATGTATACTTGGTAAAGACCCAAATTTCTCTTAAAATGATTCTGCTTTTGCTATTTCGCTTTTCGGCCTTGCAGATGACTGAAAAAGTTAGTGACTTAACTCTCTGAATAATTTTCTGCATCAAAAACTGCCTCCGTTCTTCATTCCGGGCTTTTCTGGTGCGTAAGCTTCAGGGTTTTTTGTAAACATGTTGCTTTTGTGCGTCTTTGACTCTGAGCTTTAGGTGGCCTATTTACATCAACATCTGTTGAGTGATACTCTGGAATCTGTGGTCCTGTCGCATGCAGCATCCATTTCTGAAGGGATTTCTTCTCTGTTCTCCGAACATTGACGCTTTCCCCTTTTCCTTAGATGTTTCCTGCACATTGCTTTATGTTATTTCCTATCTTACAGTTTTCAGAAAGGAAAAGAGTAATGATAATAAAGATTGACATGAAAGCTTTAAGCTCTTATGAATGCATAATCATGACATCCGTAGCGAACTGACTCTTCGAAAAACATGAGACTGTCCTTCTTGAATACTTTGGCGTACAATCATTAATTTCTTTTAAGGCGTGTGCCCAATTTTGGTTAACGGACAGCTTTCCATTGAATACTGCGCCGAGGAAAATTTGCGATGGGCGATTTCTGCGACTCGCATCGCAGCATCGCGGATCACATCGTCAAGATGTGTCATCGCAGAAAATCATGATCGCGAATTTTCGCAAATTGCGTTTATCGCAGATCACATTTATCGCAGATCGCATTTATCGCAAATCGCATTTATCGCAGATCGCAACATTGCAGCATTTAATCGTTCAGTCATTTTGTGCTACTTATGCGATGTTGCGATATGCGGCGTCGCATATTGGCCGTCGGAGATTTCTTAATTTTTTTCATTTAAGAGCGCTTCATAATGAATACGATGCGATGAATTTTGTGTCGCTTCTTCGTAGTTTATTATGCTCATAAGAAAACGTTTCATTCTTTTGAGGCGATAAAGTTTTAAGGAATCAAATACAAATTTTTTCATAAAAATGTTTGTTTGGGATTTTATTAAGGGTCCCCATTTGCTTGGTGTTATTGCTAATATCAAACAAAGAGGGGGGTTGTTGGTGGCCACAATACATCCTTGTTGTCAATATTTGGAGAGTTTTCCATAGTGATATTGATTCCCATGTTTCCAATACTGAGAGTGACCAGTGTTAGGACAAGAATACGAGTGCACATTATAAACAAAAAAATGTGGTGGATGTTCATGAACCATACCTACACTTACATGAGGCCAATTTCTTCATGTTGCCATTGCATGTAATGGTTCAACTTCAAGTTGTCCCCCTTTGAATATAGCTTTTAGCCCAGGTAGGGAGGGACATTTTTCTGTGTCATGGTTATCTGAACAAATTGCACATTTATTAGTCTCTTTAATATCTAGAGGACATTCTCTTAGAGGATGCTTTCATCTACATCTTGAACAGAAAATAGATAATGTTTCTTTCTCTTCTACAGGTTTTCGCTGAAACTTCAAAGAGTCTATTTGTTTACCAACAATGTTCATTATTTCAATTTTCATATTGTCGATTTTGTTTTCTAATCCAATAATCATATCATCAATAGATTTATTTTTCCTATTTTTATTTCGAATTTGTTTGCCAGATCTATATTGGTTCCTCAAGAATTTCCTACATAAGTCACAGATCTGATCAAAAGATTTTTGAGAAATATCCCCTTGTCCTGACAGATTTAGATTATTCCTATAATCATCAGTAATTCCATGTAATAACAAGGTTCTAATAGTACCTATATCAAATTTGTGCTTTGACCTTTGGAGAATATACAGGAATCCATCGAGAATAAAGTAAATGTCTGAAATATATCTTATAAATAGAAATGAACAAAAATACTCTGAAACTATGGATCTGTTCCACACATAGGCTACAGAAGATAATTTAATTTAGAACTCAAAGATTAACGATTAGACTATTTCATCACACACTTGCTACGAAATAAACACACCGTCTTCCCAAATCACGAAAGTAAGAGGGGTCAACGAGTTGGGTTGGTCAGGCCCTAGCCAACTAGCTCATCCCCTTTCTAGGGAACGAAAGTGATCGACACTTCAAATAATACATCAAAGACGAAATTACACGCTGTGTGTGCAAACCATAATGATCCTCTTGTATTTACTTGATTTGGAAAATTACATTACGAAGCAGTCTAGCTCTAGAAGGAGGCGATAACCAAATTACATTAACGAAAATAATAACCGATGGTTCGCTAGCTTTCCTATCTACGATTAACATCATATATATCCTTCGGTTCTAAGCCATATACACTAATTACAGATAATTTTCATTCAAGCCTCTTGGCCTAACAGACTTAGAAATTGAATTACAAACATGGCCAATGGTTATAACAACATGATATTCATTGGGCCATGATCTATCTTTGGAGAAAAATCCCTGGATGCACACCACCTACTTCAGTTTATCAACAGTTAAACTCGGAGTTGAAGATCGAGATCCGTCCTCATGGAAGATAGCTCTCGGAATCTCAGACAGTGGCAGTGCAGGAATCTTCTTGCACTAGTCAACGCATACATTATTAACACTACATTCCATGATTACTTCTAGGAAATCAATATGAGTTGCAAGAATATGTAAATAACATGAAATCTACATAAAAAGATTAATAAAGTGTTGTAGAAAATATTAATGTAAACTATGAGCATGTGCGGGATAGGGGTACCCATCATGTACTAGTGCAGGGAAGAAGGGTCATGTATTAAGGTAAAATAGAGGTTGATATTGTTGGAAGTGGTGTAGAAAATAGGGCAACTTAGGATACCAGCAAACTATACAATTTTTAGAGGGAGACAGGGACGAGCACTTGGTGTCTGTCCAACCTATTTGCGCAATTTCCTCAGTCAAGTGAGCAGGTGAAGTAAGTGGCCTTTGTGCAATTTTTGAGGGGATTCAGTCTTGGGGTGACTGCCGGGTCTGACTATCTGGGTGACCAGCATGAGTTGATTGAAATGCTTGTGGGTAGCACAACTGGAAAATACTAGCTTGGTGCTTCTGCATTATTTTGGTTGACAGTTGATCGAGTCAATGGTAGGGGTGATGGTCTCACTATTAGAGGGGAGTCAAGTCATCAGAACCTTTAACAAAAATGGCTAAGTGTGTGAACAGTCAAAATATGCATAGGTGATTATACGAACACACACTCACATGACTTGACAATGAGACGACCAAACCATCTAGAAACACATGTTCAACAAGACTGAGCGATGGTGTAAGCGATAAGAGCAACAGTCATGATTATTTTTTCACAGATCAATACGATGATTGTGTGACAGTGAATGTGACTCCATGTGTGAGTGTGAAATATTATTTCATAATGAACACAACAAGAACCTACGAAGAAAAGACTTTGAGCATAACCAGAACATGGTCGTGAGCATGACTTAGACATCGACATGCAAATACTTGAATGCAATGAGCAAGCAAGGTGGATGTAAATACTCACATGAGCTCATGGATTTAACTTGATTGTGTGCATTCATCAAATGAAACCCTTCAAGGGAGGCTCCAATATTGATGCAGGCCAAAATTTTGGAGGGTAGTTGTAGCCACTACAACACTTGGCAACACACTGGTAGAACTCGAGCTTCTCCATTTTGGTTCATTTCTTGCATAGGGCCTTGGTATTTTGGGGAGTATTGAATCACTATGCGGGTTACTTCAGTTTCCCCATTTATCCAATGGACATATGTGATTCACCCTTTTCCAACTCAGTCAAACACAATCATACGTTAAGCTTGAATCTCAGTGTTTCAAATCCAGGAAAGATAGTTTAGTTCGTGAGTTGAAAATTTTCAGAGTATAAGTTTTCATCTCTGGTGTTTCTCCACTGCTAGTAGGCTTGGGCAGTACCCCGATTGAGTCACGCATGAACAAACACATTGCTCTGTTTCTAGCGAGCCTGGTCAGTACCTCGGTGGAGTTGCATGCTTCACCTCTCTACACAGGAAGCCTTTCTCTTCTTTTTCCATTATATTTTTCAAGAGGACTGTGCATAGGCACTTATTCATTTTTGGGGCAAAAGAGGGATCCTAAATTATTGAGAGTAGAAGAGGTTGTTCCTTTAGAGAAGCATGTAAGATGTCTAACATAGGTTTGCTCGTTTAGATTTTCCCCTTCTCCATTTCTACTAGTTGGATGAGATTGAACACATAGAGTAGAAGGCTGAGTATAGGGATGGGGCTTCCCAATGTGAACATAGGTTCACAGTTGGACCAAAACATCCCTTGCGGATGGTTTGTATTTTCTATCAAGACTTCTATGGCTGAAGATTACAACAAAGCATATTGAAGGCGAACACAAGATTGGCCAAGTGCTGCAATTTCATGAGTTTCCTAAAATTTCAGCCACATACTCTATTTAAAATCTAGGACATAGTAGTTGGCAACACTTATTTCCAGAAACACAAATAATAATATATCAAGCAAACAAAATGAACATGAACAAAAATAGTAAGCAGAATCAAACAAAGCAAAAACAAAGATAATAAGCAAAGCAAACATGACGAAAAAAACAAGTAGCAAGCAGACTATGCACATGGCACGGACGTAGCTTGACCTACTGAAAATAGTGCTTGAGATTGTGGTTGTTAACAGGAAGGTTGTCAATCCTCCCATTGAGTGATCACAAATGATATGTGTGTGGGCCAAGCTTCTCATGGACTTTTTATGGGCCAATCCACAGGGACTAGAACTTCATATGCTTGCCTTTGTCTTCATGGGGCTTATCCCATTTCAGAACTAAGTCACCCACATTGAAGCTAGCTTTCCCTACAAAATTCTTATTGAACCACCTCTTGATACGGTTCTGGTGGAGTGTGAATTTTTCCTTTACTTTCATCCTTTCTTCCTAAAGCTTATGGAGAGTATCCATCCTACTCCAAACTAGTTGGCAAGGCTCACCTTGGGATTCTTGGGAAACATGAAAAACAGGCAAGTAGATATCTGGCAGGAGGATGGCTTCTTTACCGTAAATGAGGAAGTATGGTGAGTTATTCAGAGAGGGTTTAGGTGTTACACGGTCAGATCATAGTGCATTCTTCAGGGCAGTATGCCAATTACGCTGCTCAAAGAAAATAATCTTCTTGATTATATAGATGAGGTTTTTATTTGTAGACTCGCTAGACCGTTTCCTTGCAGATAGTAATTCGATGAATGCTTTAGCACAATACCATTCTGTAATGAAAAATGATAGAGTTTCAAGGATGAAAAATAAGTTGCATTATAAAAAACAAGTGATACCCGAATGCTAAAGCGTGAGATGATATTCTATTGGAGGACGCTGATGACCTCCTGGTCATTCACTTGTTTGAGCGGAATTGCTTTTGTCCACCACATAAAGTAGTCAGTTACTTTTGGGAGATAGTGGTGTTGTTTTGACAAATGATGGAAAATATCCCCAACAATGTCTAGGGCCCACTATTGGAATGTTTCACTCGCTGCAACATGGTGCAGTGGGGTTGTTGATCTTCGCGTCCTATCAGCGCATCATTGGAAAATAGGGCACTTTCAAGCATAACGATGCACATCTTTGAACAAGTAGGCTAGTAAAAACTCGCTCGCATAACCTTCTGTGTAGTGGTATTTATTGTAAAGTAACCCCCATCGAGTCCTTCATGAACATCTTGAAGTACCTTCTCTGATTCCTGTGCCTCTAGGCACCAGAGAAAAACTCGATTACTACGCTTTCTGTAGAGGACTCCATGCATCGACTGATATGCTAAGGATTTCAAGTGCAATGCCCTCTTCTGTCTGATAGAACATTTAGAGGGTATGGTGCCATGCTCAAGGTATTAGCATACATCTATGTCTCAAGAGGTTCTATTTTTCGTGGGTGTTTCTCACCTTATGTCATACATTTCAATCTCCTGCTCCCAACTTGAGAACTCTTCTTCATTCTATAGAGCATGCACTACTTTAGCTGCAAGTTAGTAGAGCCCATGTTCTTTGATTGTGTGCATCAACTTGATTTCAAGACCATATTCTTGCAAACCCGCCATCTAGTTCGCACATCGTTCTCCCAACTCTTCTTGTACTAGAAATGTACAGACTGCTGGGTGGGGGATGAAGATTATGTAGTGGTTCTTCAACAATTAGGGCCTAAAGTGTTTTACTGCCTTGTAAATTAGATAAGCTTGTTTTTCAATGGAAAGATAGCTAAGCTATGGTCCCTACATGCTTGCACTCATGAAAGAGATGGGACGTTCATCATTAGCTTCATCTTTCTGAGTAAGTACTGCAACTAGTGAGTTATTGGAAGAGAAGATGTATAGTAGGAAATCCTTTTTGAAATCAAGGCTATAAAGTGCAGGTGCTTCAGAAATGGCCTGCTTAATCAGGATGAATGCATGTTTTTCTTTCTTACCAGAGGTGTACACTACATCTTTCTTGATCATGTCCTGCATGGGCTTGAATATTTGTGCATAATTTGAGATGAACTTCTAGAGGAAGTTTATCTTGCCCAAGAAGGATTGCATGGCTTTTTGGTGGATAGGGTGAGGAATTCATATGATGGCTTGGACCTGGTCTAGATCCACCTTGATCCCTCTCTTGGAAACGATGTTTCTGAGGAGGTTTCCTTATGACACTGCAAATACGCTCTTCTTGGGATTCGAGGAAATCACGTACCTTCAACATTGCTCAAATTTTTTCTTAAGATGGCATATGTGGTCTTCTCATCTTCTGGAGAACATAGTCACTTCATCGAGGTATACCACCACACTCTACCCAATGAATTCACAGAAGGCAATCTACATAGTGCGCTAAAATCTTGTGCCTATGTTTACAAGCCCAAACGACATTCGTTTATAAGCAAACGTACCCCACTTGGTAAGGAAAGTGGTTTTGAGTCTATCACGTTTTGCTAACAAAACCTGATTGTATCTAGAGAAACCGTCAAGTAGAGAGAACATCTGTGCCCCAGATACTGTTTGCAAAATATGGTCCATAGACGAAACGGGGTAGTTGTCTTTGTCCAAGGCATGGTTTATGTTCTGGAAATAGACACACAAGCAAATTTCCCAAGACTTCGTTCATACAAGCACAAGGTTAGAGACCCAAGTGGAATGCGAAACTTTGTATATGATCCGTGCATTCAACAATTTAGTAAGCTCATTCTTTTTGAGGGGTTCAAGTGACCGATGTACTTTTCTCAACTTTTGTTGATATGGCTTGACCCCTTCCTTGATTGTAATGATATGTTGGATGATCCATGTGTCATATGTTTTTAGGTCATTGTACGTCCACACAAACACATCTTGGTACTGTTTGAACAAGTGGATAAAGGCTTGCTACTCTTGTTGCGTACAACATGTACCAATATTGACAAACTTCAGATCTTGTTCTGTTCCTAGGTTTATCAGTTCGTGCCTCATGGTTGAACTCTAGGTTTTGTTGTTCCTTTTCCCTTGGAACCATTCTTGCAAGTCATATTGCTTTTCCAATGATGCCACACCTTTCATGATAATGTGGCCTTTCATGTCACCAACCTCTGCTTGTAGAGAGCATTCGTGCTCGTCATCATCTATTGCTGCATCTTTGAAAATGTCAACACTGGCCATAAAATTTATGATTTGTTGATCATCATTAAACATGCATAAGTTAGTTATGTTGTCTGGGATAGATGGTTTTTACAAAATTTCAATTGCAAATCTATCCTTAATCAGTGACATTCTCGAGGTTGTATTTGCTAGTGCATTGGTAGTTGCATTACACGTACATGGTACAACAATGATATTAAATGCTTGGAAATTTGAGGTTAGGTCTTGATAACCTTTGAGATGCAGTGATAAACAACAAATGGTGTTACATACCTGTAATACCACTATCTCTGAATCACCTACCACTTCGAGCATGACCACAATGAGGGGTTCAGTGCTTCATATTCTACTACATTGTTCGTGCACTCAAATCCCAAGCATCTTGACACCAGATGCTTCCTATTGCAAGGGTTGAATAGAACACACTCGACTCGTGATCCGTCTTGTGTCTTTGACCCATCGAAGTACATGGTCCAAACTCATCTATACACGAAATAATTGATGTGTTAATACTATAGCTTCTAATGTTTCTGCTACTACTGCTACTATTGGTACAATGTGTTGTATAGTTTTCATTACCATGAGTCAAGCAAGGAAGGGGTCCCAACTGTGCATATGGTGGGGTTGGAGATGGACGTGCAGGATAACACCCCAATGTTGTGTCAAGGAGGAAATTTCCAAACGTGAGTTATGCAAAAGCCAATGGTTCATTCTCGCCATTGATGGGAGTGACATTATGCTTCATGTACCTCTCATATTCTACCTGGATTTGGTTGTACTTGCTCTTGTATGGAAGCCACATGTGAGACTAGTTTGTAGAAAAATTGTTGAGAATAGCAACAAGAAATGCTAAAAATGGAAATGTTAAAAATAACATTGCTAAAGATAGCATTTCACGATATATTCCAATTTTAATTTGTCCTTGAATTAAAATTGAGAATTAAAACTTTGAATTTAGTCTCACTAGCTGTTTGAAAAATAGTTAATTAATTCATATTGAGTTAATTAGTTGGAGAAATTAAAACATGAAGTCTTTGTGAAGTCATGCAACAATTATCCCTTTGATTGAGGAAGTTATCCCTTAAATAAGGAGATAAGGATGAGTTGTATTCAAGTTCTAATTAGTTAGCTTAGTTAACTAAGTTAAGTCCAGTTAGATTAGTTCCAAACAGTTTCTGGAACTGATTGTGAGTTCAGTCAGTTAATGCATGCATGCATGCAACTAGTGTACTCCAAATAACTGAATATTCTCTCATAAATAACTCATGCATGTCAGTTCAGACAAAGACCCAGTTGAGATTAAAGGTAGGGACAATGTACTATCAGTTGTAAGAAGTTTCCTATGAGAAAATCTCTTGCATGTAGAAGTAATTCATTCCTTGAGAATTGCGTAGTTTTACAATGTGTAAGAGCAGTGTTCCACTTGGTTGAAGGTGAATCATCCCAAAGGAATAGCACAAGAAAATAGGAGGCTTGGAGGACAGAGGAGAAGGCATATCTATTGTCTATTCTGTCTATGAGCAGCAGTGAGCGATTGTATTGAGAGCCAGATAGCTATGAGAGCTAAAGATTTGTGTAATCTTGAGATATTTCCACTTGTATGATAATACAGATAGCGCGGTTTTTAGCTGAGGCTTTACCCATAGTATGCTTCTATGTTTCATGTGTGATTGATTCTTCTTCTTTCTTATATGTGTTCTATTTGATCTTGCTCAAATCGATAAGCTTCCGCAAGTTTGATTGTAGAAGTAGAATAAGTATTTTGCTTTAGTACATTGCATAATCAATTTAATCTACAGTGAGAATTTCTACATAGTATCAGAGCAAAGGCGATAAAAGCAGAGAATAGTATACAGAAAAATGGAATTCGAAGTTTTAAAGTTCTTTATTGCAGGTACCAAATTGAATTATTATCACACCTCAAAGTTGACCAATGGAGTTCAATGGCTTGAGACTTGAGTATGCCCTGGATGGAAGCTTGAATTACATAGCATGGAAGGATCAAATGGAAGCGGTATTAGAAGACAATGGTTTGAAGGATTTCATTGAGCAAGAAATCCCCAAGCCAGTAGTAGCTAATGCCCAAAAATTGGCGGAATGGAAGAAGTGTGTGGCGAAGGCGAGGAGGAATCTTCTTGAGGGAGTTTGAGACCATATTGTCTAGAGTCTCCATGGGAAGGAGACTCCATTTTCAATGTGGAAGTCATTGAAGGACCTATATCAGAACAATAGCAACTAGAGGAAGTTGGCACTCAAGGAAAAGCTTCAGAAAATCAAGTGTACAAAGGGCGACACTATTTGTACATATCTAAACAAGCTCACCACCTGCAGAGATGAGCTTCATAGTGTGGGAATAATGAAAACTGATGATGATATGGTGAGTGTTGGCTAGATAAATCGATCTTGTAGACAAGATTGATCTCCCTAGTATCAGAAGATAGTCTAGCAACAAACATATTGTCAAACCTATCTTTCTCTAGACATATACGATTTATAAATAAATACTATAAAGGTGTTAAGACCCTACCTTAGATCCAATGCTTGTTGATAGTAGCCATCCTTCAATCATTCGAAAGAGTTACCTTTGAAGACCTATAATCACAAACAAGAAAACATTAAATAAAACCTACATAGCAAATATCATAAATCATGTCTATTATGGTGATCAAGGAATCCATAAAATAAACCATGAATCAATAGCTTATTGAGAAAAACAAAATTATTTGTATTAACTTTGAAGTAGAAGAACCTGACAACCTTTTCAGTCTTGATGTTGAACAAGCTCTTCTTGGGATCCAAAATAGGAATTTCCTTTACTTTGACAAGCCTTGCACTCTTCCAAATGAGATCATAGAGGTATGTAATTTCTCCTCATAAAAAATCAACTAAGAAGACTAAGTTCCAACATCATTTCACCTCAAAAATATTCAGCTTCTAACCTCCCTAGTAACTAGACCAATGCTTCCTTTTATAGTGCAGAGGAGGAGGTTACAAGTCCAACTATGAAGGGATAATCCTCCTTCAAAGGGATAAGCTCCTCACATCAAGGGGTTAGCTCCTTAAGGTATGGGATGCATTAACCTTAAGAGAGTGAACTTGCCACCTCAAGATTCCTTCCCGAAGCTTCTAGAAATGATTGAAAGTGAGTTTTCTAGAATGTACTCATGCCTTTTTAACTTTTACAGGGGCCCGCACCCATAACATAGAGGCAGAGTGGTCAGGTGTGCAGGAGACATGACCATTAGGTGCGGCATTGCAGGTAATGCAAAGAGAAAGTGCGGAACCAAAGTTTTAGAGACTTCTGAGGGATTTCTTTTATTTTCAAGGCTTGATATGAGGAACTAAGGCTTAAGACTTGTAAAGGAGGAAAGTATGAGTGATAATGGACTCACACAGATTGGAGAATCTCAAGGCGACAATTTTTAGTGCAACAGATTGCCCCCTAAAGTGCGAAGTCTATAATAGATGAAGATAGAGTGTCATTTATGAAGAGTGAAGTACTTTATCATTTCAAGGATTATATTTTGGACACCCCAGTCAGAACCTATAGAAACATTCAATGTAAAATATATATATGTAGACATATCATCGCTAAGGTAGGCATTGCCATACTCAGATCAAAACTGACTAGAAAACTGACTAAACTATTCTGATTCAGGAATGATTTTGTAATATATCAAGAGTATAGACATGTGTAGACACAGTATGGCTGCAACCATTTGTTTATGAATAGTCCACTATATCATGAATAACAAAATTCCTCGCAACCTGGATGGTAGAAACTAGATCGAGGGTCTTGATTTCCGCTTCCCGAACTAGTACGATTCTATCCATGTGAATAAATGTGTCAAAGTCGAACATCGTAGAAACCAATTGATTACCAGTCAATGATGTGAACTGTTAACAAGTGTGAGAGAAACCACTAGTAATGTCAATGGCTCTCAAAGTACTCAATACAATCCATGAAATGTGAATAAACGAGCCGAAGTCGAACATGTCATAGAATCCTTTGATCGAAGGTCAATGATACAACCTATCATCGAAGGCGAGAGACCTGCCATTAGGGCATACAGATTTCAAGGTACTAACGATTTCCAGATCAACTTCCTAGATAATGAGCTGATGTCGATAGAAGTGATCAATCATAGGCAAGCCCACAACACGAAATCATAGATCAAGTTTTGAAGAAATATATCGGCAAGGACTAACTCAGGGATGGTCAAAATGGATGACAAATATTTTGCAGATGAATGGCTTGTTTGAACTGATCTCTTGAACATGTAACGACATTGTAGATGGCTTGGTGACAATTGACCCAAAGCTAATGCATAGAAATTGGCTGAAGACTTTCAATGTGGTTTGATTAACTGTTAGGCAAAGGATTTCCAAACCCAGGTGAATGAAAAGTGTTGTGTTCAAGAGTGGTTAATGGCTTTTCTAAAAACAAAGGGTAACAAACAGGTTCATTTTCCTCTCTTTCCCCCACCATTTCTAGCAAGTACCTCTTTATTTTTGACAAGCTTGGGGAGGATAACATTTGCTTTTTTATAAGCTCATCCTTCGGATGAGTCCAACTTAGTTTAAAATTTGAACCTTGAGAAGGAGTGGTTTGTTCATGTTTAAAATTGAATAGGTCCTTTACTGTTAAATTTTAATGAGTCTAGTATAGGAAAAACTTGGTGTTTTTCAATTTTAGGGAGTCGGAAGAAAAACTTAAGAAAAATCTATGGGGGATCCTTTTTCGTGAATTTGTGTCCCTCGAGCTCGAAAAAGTATAAAATAATACTCGAGAGAACCACTTGACCATTACGATCAAGGAGTAACTTTCATAATTAGTGGTTCTGACCCGAAAAAGTAAAAAAGTGATCGAAGACACGTCGTTTCATAACCAGTATCGAACTTGAAACGATAAATTCCGGCAATATTTTCATATTTATATGGTAAAAAAAGAGCTATAAGTGGATAGCCCTTTTAATTCCGTTTAACAAGTTAAAAAGGGAAAACCTCTACAATCTTTTCATATTTTATGAGTCAGAAAAGAGCTTAAAGAGGACTCCAATGTTTCGCTTTTTCTTAGAATTTTGAAAGAGTCCGAAAAGTGATAAAAGTATGCTCTTTGTTTAAAAATGATCAATTTTCCCAAAAAATCCAATATTCTGCACAAAAACTCAAAAGATCACTCATACCTGTTTAAGATAAATAAAAATGTATTTAAAAATTTACCTTTTTAAAGTGAAAAATAAATAAATTAAAAATTTATTTATCCAAGAAAACTTATAAAAAGGGATTTTCTAACTTCATTTTTACCATTTGAGTTCAAAGTGAGAAGTGAGAGCTTTTGGGTAAGAAATTTCCTGTGAATATATTGGAAAATCCGTCTGTCGGAATCGAAAACCGTCAGCTCCAGGTAATCCACATCCTCCTTAACATGCATTTCATCTATTTACATTTCGTTTTTAGGCTTTAAATTTGATTTTTGAAGGAAAAATGGGTATAGAAAGTCACTTGGGGGGGTTCGCAGGTGAAACACGTTGCCCCTGTGGACCCCTGACTTTTTTCTATAAAGAAAAAGTCATGGGTCCACACCTATTGCTCACAACCCGTGCGGACCTATGTACTGTGTGTAAGCAGCAGGTGCGGACCTGTTGTGCCCTACAACAACCCCCCATTTCATATCATTAAAATTCCAAAAATATAATGTGAAATGGGTCCCTTTTAATTTTTGTTTCAAATTCGTATCAATTTAAAGTTCTATTTCACAAAGAGGCTTTTCAATAAAACCAATAAAAAAAAACCCGATATAAAATGATTTATCTTTATCATTGCGATATAGCGATCGCAAGATCGCATATCGCAATGACAAAGAAACACAATGTAAAGGACATATTGGTTTTCGCCGATGCGAAATTGCTATCGGATATCGGCAAAGCATAAAGTAACATGGAGTAATGATCCTTTCCACAATGCGATGCGAAATCGGCAATAACACCTAAAGCACAACTAAACTTATCTTCATCTGATGCGATGCGATATCGCTATCGGCAATCGATGATTCACCATGCCCTCATCCTAAGCGGTACTACCAGCGATACCCGACACGATGCGATATCGGAGATCGGTAATCAGGGGTTCCAAGCAAAACCAATGCAATAACTTAAGCATTTCCCCGATGCCCGATTTCGCAAGAGGTAAATGGCACATTTATCAAGGTAACAGTCATAAAGGTAGTTTGATTTGATTTATTCGTAATTAAGGCCATATCCTTTGGAAAAGCCACTCATCCGTGTTCAAACCGCCAAATTGCCCTCAACATGCTTCAAATAAATCATTTACCCATTAATCGAAGCAATTGTAATTAATGAGACTGACAGGCTGTAATGACCATTTAATAAGAAAAACAGGCTTGAAGCCATCCACGTATTTGCTCCTAAGGCCACCTCAAGTCGATTAATTACTGTGAATGCGCCAAGATATATATATACTTCATTCTGTTCGATTCATGATTTTGTTGCATGTGTTGCGCTTACCTTTTACTCTGCGGAGAATTCTTTCACAGAAACAGAAGAAAGTGGAATGGGAAAGAAATCCAAGAAGACTACAATGCCTACTGCCTCGCCAGCCGCAGGGCTAACTGTCGCTGATCCAACTGGGAAGAACAAAGGACTAATATACGATACAAAATGCTTAGGACTTCCCAAGACCACTTGGCAGGGGACTTACAATTTGATTGAGGCCGAAGGGCCAATGGTGACCGAAGTGGAGATTTTATGCGACAATACCAGCGAGTCCGATGCCAATCTAAAAGACTTGGGTGATTCCTTCCTACACAAAATAGCGACTCGGGAGTAGGTTCTTCCTTACACAGATGTGGTAAGGTGGGCACTCCAAGAACTCCCAATTGTCGATAGACTGTTTGAATCTACGGATGGGAGGGTTTTCAGCTCGTTTCAAGCCGAAGACCTACAGCTAATGTACCACCTGCCACGAGAAGAGAAGAAGTATAATGCTGCATTTTTGGAGAAGTTTCGAGAAGAAAATGAGACCGAATCTGAACCTATTCGAGACTGGAGACATAATCCAGCAAAACACAAGCACAAGACCTTGGGTAAGTACTAAGTTGACTCCCTGTGTTCACCTTACTGTTATGCTGGAGTTATGATGTGTAGGCTATGGGGTTGCATGATTCTGCCAAGATCACCATAGAAATGGTCCCCCTAATTGAGGCAACATGCAGTGGAGAAATCATGGACTGGGCGGTCATATTGTCCGATAAGTTAGCCAAAGCCATTCTTGACTTCAGGTCTGACTATTGTGTCATAGAAAGGGTTATTCCACCATTTTACTATAGTGCATATATTATGGATGTGTTGTGTTTTAATTCTAAATTTCCTATACTAGGATGGAGGTGGACGTCACAAGACCCCACACCCATTCACATATATCATCGAAAACTCTGGAAGACTAGTTATAAGCACCACCTGTACCAAATCTGCAACGGTTTTATGTTACCAATTCATTATTTAATTTTTAATAAGCCTGCCCCTAAAATATCTGAGCAAGCAGCTGTAGATTTGACTGCAGTAGCGAGTTGGTTTGAGGAGGAGAAATTCACTTATATCAGAGTTTTTGGCAGTCAGGCTAAGCCACACGTGTTACCACTCTACATCCCTGATAAGTTACTTGCCAGGGAGGTAGCCTATCAAATCAGCGCTGAAGGGTTTACCCAAACCCTGAAAAGGGCTAAAAAACATGTTTGGCCTTATTTTCCATTGCGGATTGGAATGTATACCCTGCATGACATCAAGCATGTAGAGAGGGAAGCCAGGAAAATGAATTTTCTCACCCTGGCCACTCTGCCAAGGTGGCAGTATGATCTGAAAAAGATTGCTTACAATGCGCTCGACCAGGCCAAATTGGCTAAGGTCGAACACAAAGAAGACAAATTCGAAGACTTGTTCGCATCAGCCAAATCACTGTATCAAGTCAAGTCGCTTGCCCGAAATGTTTATAATGATGAAGGACTAGTTGAGTTTAACAGAATCAGAGAACAGAGGTTGCAAACTCTGCCTCTAGACCTGTTAGTGACTGTACCGACAGCAACCAGGTCAAGAGAGTCTGAAAAGTGACATAATACACCACCTCCTACTACATCAAAACATCAGGAGGATATGCATAGCCAAAGGCAGGAGGAAACTCAGGAAAATGCACAACAACAAGAAGAAACCCACGCAAAGACCCAAGAGAAGAGCAGCTCTAAAGGTAACCAAGATCCATTAGTTTATCCAAAATTGCTCCAAAAATGGAATCAATTCAGTACAATCATCAATAACTTAGAGTTCTCAAAAGATGATGAGGTTTCAAAGGAAGGCGATACACAGGAAGCGACATCAAAACCGGTTTCAGGTGAAACTAGCGGCCTACCCAAAACAAAAGAACTAGAGATAATTCCTAAAGATCCAACGGGAGAGATCGTTTTGCAAATTGAAGAGATTCCCCCTTTAGATATATTTTACAACCCTAAGCATAAATCCGTCGTAAAGCGATGGAGGAAAAGGAGAAGAACTGATCAACCTTCCCCATTCCCTGAATTGACAGTAACGGGCAATGTCGTATGGAAAGAAGAATTCAACCCCTCCGATGACTTAACCAAGCTATCACAGTTTGCTGGAGCATATTCGGCGGCGACTATTGATAAAGAAACAGAGGTGAGTAATTTGTTGAAAGCAAAGGATCAGGATATCTCTTCACTACAGGCGAGACTATCAGAAGTCCAGCAGAGGGCAGAGCATGCCGAGAAAGAATTGCTAGTACAACAACAGAACAATAACCAGCTAGTCAAGCAATTACAAGAGCAAAAACAAAGGATAGATGAAGGTGCAATACAAAGGGAGAAGGAGCTATCAGCGGCACTGGAACAGTTAAGAATATCGACTGAGGGAACAATGAAAGCAAAATATGGACAAATTGCTCAATTGACCACTAAAATTGAGCGAATGAAAAATCTCCCTAAGATAGATGAGTTTAAAGTAGAAGCGCTCCAGCTAAATAAAGGATTGATTATTCAGGTTAAGCTGTTATGTCAACATCTCATACGAGCAGAACCATTGTGCCAATTGTTAGCGTCTATAAGCAAAAAGGTAGACAAAGAAAGGGCCGACTTGGATCAGGCAGAAGAAACACTGACAAACTTTATAGAATGGAAGGATTTAGATGTAGGTCGGGCAGCTAATCTACCAAGAATTCTAGAATCGCAGAAAGAAATATTGTTCACAGAATGGCAATCAGAACTGATGAAAGTAGAAAGAGCGACTTCCAGATGCAGGACAATCAGTGGAAATTTAATTGAATTAGTAAATAATACATTGTATTTATCTAACACAATTTCCCAATGCACTCCAGGTCAATTAACAACATCAAATATATTGGAGCATTCATGCTATCCGGACTTGGAGGAAAGCGCAAGATTGATCATTGGAGTCAACAGTCTGACATGGGATGCGTATTGGTTCTTTTTAATCAAACCATACAGCCAAAGAGCCGTCTTGAAGTGCCTAACCGATGTTGTCGGTTATATTATACCTGACACCCAGGATGCCACCTTCGTCGTCCAATTCAGTTTACGCCTCAACAAACCGCCAGAAGTAGAACCAATGCTCGCGATAAGCCAGCTAAGGTTTAAGGGCAAGCAACCTGAGGCATGACTCATTTCGCCAACTGCCAGATCGCCCCTAAGAAGTAGACCAGATTTACTAATACCAATTTAGTATGATTTTGTTTCATAGATCTTTTTAGTTTAGTAGTATTTAAAGACCCTTTCATGCATTTAGAAAGGGTCGTAAAAGTTTTGTATATGACTTAAACCCTGAAGTTGCACTATTGTACTTCAGGGATATTCTTTTATGAAACTTGACCAATTATTCCGAATTTGATAAGGAAAGATTTTATGCAAATGTGCACTATTGTCATTGTTTGAAAGCATTTCTGTGTTGAAGAAGGAATTATGAATAGCGATTGATATTTCAGATCAATCCACAGCTCACATGGTACTATTATCTGCGTCTGTATTCTTTCTCGTTATATGAATTGTTATTGAAAATGCTCTTGCTATTATCGTTCATATATATATATGTGTTTTTCATAGCATTCTTTATGCATTCCACTATTGGTTGTTTATCGCGTGCTCTCCTTTTAGACGTATATACGTATCGATGATATGAACAATGAATGTAGTAGTCTGTACGCATCGCTTCATTGTGACTATTCATGTGAAGCAATCTTTGAATGATTGAACATCCTTATTTATTTTACAGAGTCATCTATATGCTTGATAAATAGATAAAGATTATTTAACGCTACATTCTGAATGAATAAGTTGTTCCCGAGATTAGTATTAGTTTCCCTATTTTGTCAATAGAATAAGTCATTCGCCTATCATTTAAGCAATTTATTCATCACCCATCCATCCCTTTTATTTCATTATTGGGAACCTGGTCTCGTTATCTCCAGTCGGAGCCACCATTCCAAACGGAAAAGGAGCTGTACCAAGGTCCGGACCGGGTGGTTATCCCCGATGTTGTGGAAACAATTTCCGAGGCCTCAACATTTCTGGCGCTAGAAGGAGGGCCATACCCTATGAATGGTGAGTAAGCCAACACCTACAAACCATTCCAAGAGCAACACACCCTCTACCTCTCCTCGAATATCTCGTTCGCATTCTGAATCTCCAGTATCCAGACGAGACGAAGAGGAATCAACCACTACTGCTCAATTACATCATACTTTAGAACACTTAAGTCTGGAGTCCCCTGAAGTCCAATCCATCATCCAAAAACTTCAAGGCTTCTCAATATCCCCTCCTAGATCTGAAGTATCACAAGGTAGTCACACTTCGCAATTTCACTTACCCCCTCATCTTACCAGACTCCAAAGTGAAAAGCTAGGTATTGAACCACCTGAATTTCCTTTACCTGAAAGGAAAAGGATCAAAAAGACAACTGAAGGTTCTAGTAGCGATACCCTTTCTCCATCATATTCCATTTCATCATCACCTGTGCGAAGTCATACACCCACATCACCACTTCATATAGTTGTTCACCAAGGGAATTCATCTCAAGCATCACAATATTTTCAGTAAATACTTCCACCTCCACCTCAAGCACCTGGAACACCACAAGCGAACGTCGGTAATCGTAAAATGGCTCAAATATCATGGAGAAGTCCTGCTGTGGTCACTATGCCTGCACCTTTACATCCATTACCCGATTACCCCGAGAAATGGTTACCCAAATTTAATCCAGATGCTGGAACTTCTGCAGAAGAACATATTAATAATTTTATGCTATCAGTCAATCTAAAGGGAGTCACTGAAGAAGATGTGGTAGTAAGATTAATTCCCTATTCACTACAAGGATCTACGAGGTCTTGGTATTTTTCCTTACCCCTCTGGATCCATCACGAGTTGGAATATCTTCTAGGAACAGTTTTTCACCAAATACGGTGATGACAGATCCTTAGCTACACTTTTCCATGATCTTTCAAACTTAAGGATCGAATCAAGAGAACCCATCAAGGAGTTCAACTCCAGATTTAACAAACTCTTGAATAAGATCCCCACTGATGATAAACCAAGTGAACAAGTTAGAAGCGAGTGGTATATCACCGCTTTGCCTTCAAACATTGCTATATTTGTTGATAGGGCCAAACATACCACATTAGCCGAGAATATGAAGGAAGCACTCGCAGTAGAAAAAAGTGTAATTGCCTTAGAAAAGAAAACTGCCTTGCAAGAAAGAAAATCTAAAAAAGTGTCCTTTAAAGACGACTCTAAGAAAAAGAACATTAAGGATCCATATGACATGGAGGGCCTTCAAAAAGTCCTTAAAACGATGTCGAACAAAATGGTTGAAATCAAGACACAAGTATTAGAATCCTCAACGAAGAAACCATATAGGAATTTCAAGAAACCCGAATCCAAACCCCCTAATGTTATATCGTATGCAGATTCGGATGCTGAGGAAGAAGAAGAGGAAGAAACAGTTATGCCATCTGAAGGAGAAGAAGAGGAAGTAGTTGAGTGTCACGGAATGTGGGACTTTATACTCCCTAATTCCGATACTGATGCCGAACAAGAAGCCTTTCCTGTCACTACAAGGAGTAAAGGTGCTCCCGAAACTGTCCAAGCTAATCCTAAGAAAAGGAGTGCCGGAACCAACACTGTAAAGGAAAAGGTACCCGTTAGAAAACCAGTCGCAACAGTAACAAATAATCAACCATCATCTTCTACTACACCTTCACCATCTAAGACTTTAGTAATTTCTGATTTGATGGATTACAACATTTTCGATGACATGAAGAAAACTAAGGCAAACATCACCATGTTTGAACTTAGTAAATTAAAACATCAACAAAAATTACTACTCAAAGAGTTTAACGCTGTACCTTCTTCCCCTCTTCCCACCACTAAAGCTGCAAGTGACTCAGGACAACCCCATGCTGGTAGAGTTGAGGCAACCGACACAATTCTGATCAGAGATAGATCAAACTCCCATACCCCTCCTTTCCTCCTGACTTATGAAATTTATAATCAAAATCTGCACAACTGCTTAATTGATCCCGGAGCATCTTCCAATATAATGCCTGCTTCAGTTTGTTCCAAACTGAATATAGAACCCCAGAAGTCTTCTATTCATATTGTGCAGTTAGATAGAACTAAATTTCAAGTCCTAGGAGAAATAAACTCTGTAACAATCAGGTTATCGGCAGATCCAAAAAATCTCCGAAGGATCGATATTCTAATCGCCGATATACTTGAATTTTATGGATTAATTTTAAGCAGGGATTGGTTTGAAAAACTCCATGGGTATATCTCCACCGATTAGTCACATATGTGGCTCCCCTATAAGGACAAGCCCAATCAAATAAAGATTGATCGAGAGAAACATATGACCCATACTGTTACAGAATTTGAACAGGAAAACCAGCCAGTCGCGTTCAACAATAATATCCTAGGAAACTATTCTTCAGAGTCATTTTTCGGCAATTATGTTGCCCAACAATCCCCTTTCTTAGTTGACAATTTCACATCACAAATCTAAAATTTTTCACAGACCGACAGGTCTAAATGCGTTAATGTTACTGAGAATGTTGTAACAAAAACTGTAGATAATTCATTATTTTGGTCTTTATATTTTGATGGATCTAAGTCCAGCGAAGGATCAGGAGCAGGATGCATTCTAGTCATCCCACTAAGAGAAAAAAAAATGTTGTCCTGTAGATTAGAATTTGAATGCACTAATAACACAGCTGAGTACGAAGCGGTTGTCCAAGGACTATATAAAGTAATTGGCCTCAAAGTTCAGTACTTAAAAGTCTTTGGTGACTCCAAAATAATTGTTAAACAGGTAAGAAATACAATTCACTGTCTTTTGAGCCATCTTAAGCATTATCAATCGCTCTTACAAGAACTTACCTCCCATTTCCAAGCATTCAATATATCTTCCATACCCAGGGCACAGAACTCCGCAGCTGATTTGCTGGCCAATGTCGCTTCCAAGCTGCTCCCTTCAGAGGACTATAGTCCCGATAGGTTTTCAGTAGAATTACTTTTTAGGCCATCCATTCCAGATAATGTAACCAATTGGAGAGTGTTTAACCATGATGAAGACATCTTACAATTTCTCACCTCTGAAAAATCCTATGACAATCAAATAATTGAGGAAGATGAGCATGATACTCAAATGCAAGGTAAACATGAAGAAAATTCAATCCCTAAGCGTGTAGTGAAGCTTGAACACCTTTACTATATTAAAGACAGGTTCAAACCTGTATCTAATACAAAAATTCAGAGCTCTACCTTAAGGTTTGAATTAATAAACCTTGGCACCGAACAAAATCCTCAAAATATTAACTTAGGATTGGGACTTTCCATAGAGGAAAAGGAAGCATTTATTAGTTTGTTACGAAAAATAAAAATGTGTTCCCTTGGAGATATGATGATCTAAAAACTTATGACACTTCTATTATTCAGCACACTATCCCAATCTTCCCGAGAAGAAACCAATTCAACAAAAATTGAGAAAAATACACCTAAACCTAGAAGGTCAGATAAAATCTGAACTCAACAAACTTTTAAAAGCTAAGATTATTTTTCTCGTACGACATTTGAATTGGGTCTCCAATATGGTACCAGTCATAAACAAGAATGGCGACATAAGAATTTGTATTGATTTCAGGAATTTAAATAAAGCAAGTCTAAAAGATAATTTTCCATTACCCACGATGGAGCAGATACTCCAATCGGTGGCTGGTTCAGAATTAATGTCCTTCTTGGACGGATTTTCAGAGTATAATCAAATTTTGGTTCACCCTGATGACCAACTCAAGACCACCTTTAGAACAAAGTGGGGAACATATGCTTATCAGAAGATGCCTTTCGGACTTATTAATGCAGGAGCCACTTTCCAGAGGGCGATGGATATCGCTTTCAAAGGGTTAATTAATAGAAAAGTAGTTGTCTATTTAGATGACATTACTGTATTTTCAAGAGAGAGATCCAATCACTTGCAAGATTTGAACCAAATCTTCCAACGCTGTAAAAAATGCGGTATTTCTCTAAACCCCAAGAAATCTTTTTTCACTCTTGATCAAGGTAAGCTCCTAGGCTTTATTGTATCTAAAGATGGCATCTATATCAACCCAGATAGGATTAATGAAATTTCTGAAATCCATTTTCCTCATAATAAAAAATCCATGCAGTCATTCTTAGGCCAGATTAATTTTGTAAAAAGATTTATTCCAGATTTTTCTCAAATTATTTTACCACTCCAAAATATGATTAAGAAAAATTCAGTATTCAAATGGGGAGTACCAGAGAAGGAAGCATTTGAACTAATTAAGAAATCAATAATCAATGCCCCAGCTCTAAATGCTCCAAAATTTTCTAATCACTTTACATTATACACCATTGCATCCCATTCTTCTTACGCCGCAGTACTTACGCAGATCAACGATCACAATTTGGAAGCATCGATTTCATTCTATAGCTCAAATCTTCAAGGTGTAGAATTGAACTATTCTGAAGTAGAAAAGCAAGCCTTTGCTATGTATAAAGTAGTTAAACATTACATACCATTCCTGCTGAAAGCCCATACAAAGGTTATAGTTCCTTTCTCCTCAGTTAGACAACTGTTAATCGAGAGAGAACTAGGAGAAAAAAGGGCAAATTGGGTAACAGCACTTCAGGAATACGACATAGAAATAAAGCCGGGAAAGATTGTTAGAGGTCAAGGTTTTTGCAGGTTATTGGCAGGCGCATCGAACATTCCAGAATCAAGAGATACAGATCAACCTGAAATCATCAATCAGGTAAGTGCCACCGATTCTGAATCACAGTATGCTGATTTAATATTTTACCTAAAAAACAGATATGCACCTCCCAACTTGTCCTACAAAAACAAAAGGGCCATAAGGTTGAAAGCAAAGAATTTTACCATTATTGATGATGTTCTGTTTAAACAAAATTATGATTTTGTTTTACTAAGATGCCTTGAGAAACAGGAAGCACAAAAGGTCTTGCAGGAATTGCACGATGGACCAGCAGGAGGCCACTTCGGAGCTGATACAACAGCTCACAAAGTCATCCATGCCAGATATTACTGGCCCACTTTGTTTAGAGACGCTCATGAATATGTAAGGAAATGCCCAAATTTCCAAACTTTGAGTGGAAGACAAAAGAAATCAGCCTTTCCCCTGCAACCGGTCAACATTGAACAACCATTTCAGCAATGGGGATTGCACATTATTGGAGAAATTAGTCCTAATTCTTCCGAACAGCACAAGTATATCCTTACTACTACCGATTACTTCACCAACTGGGTTGAAGCAATTCCGCTAAAGACAACAAACTCTGAAGCCATTATTGAATTCATAGATCAATTCATCATTACCGGGTTTGGTGTCCCGAACGCTCTTGTTTTTTATAATGCATCATACTTTTTAGGCAATGCTATGTTTGATTTCGCAATCAAAAGAGGTTTCAAACTCAAATATTCAGCTAACTATTATCCCCAGGGTAACGTTTTGGCAGAATCTACAAACAAAAACCTTATTAAAATCATCAAGCAAACTATTGAACAGAATCACAAGACTTGGCACAAATCTTTAATATTTGCACTATGGGCTGACAGGATAATGCAAAAAGCTTCTATAGGTTCTTCCCCATTTAAACTCGTCTATGGAAAAGAAGTTGTACTACCAACAAATCTGATTCTTCCTTCCCTAGCTTTAGTCCAATTTATTGAAGAAACTCCTTCTTCTTCTTTACAACTTAGGCATGACCAAATCTTGAAATTAGAAGAAGAAAGAGAAAAAGCCAAAATTATTCATGCAAAACATCAACAGATCATCAAAGCATCATTCTGTTCAATCTCATTTGGTTCTAAACAATTCCAAGTTGGAGATTTAGTCCTGAAATGGGACAAAGCCGATGAAGATAAAGGCAAACACACCAAATTCCAGAAAATGTGCCTTGGACCGTTTCAGATCTGTGAAAAGATAGGCCATTCGACCTTTATGCTACAATATTTATCAGGTTGAGAGATTCTCTCCCTGTTAATGGCCTAGTCTTAAAGAAATTCTTCATCTGAGGAGGTAACCCCTTCTCTTTTTAGATAGCATTTTTATAATTTGTAGCAAAACTAGAAAATAAAATTGTAAGGCATTTTCTATTTGACATTTGCTGTATTTAAAGAGTTTCTCAGAAACAAGCAATGTGATATTTACTTTTAAAATAATTAGAAGTATTAAACAAAAGGAATAATTTCTAAGAAATTAGTTATAATTGCATTCTAAGATTACAATACGATCCTAGTAAACTCCTCTTGAAGTATAAATCTTGTAAATATTTTTAGATTTTTCAAAATTGGTTATAAAAAGGTTATCAATATTAAATAGAAACTACTCCAAATTCAACATCTCAAACTCTTACCTTGTCATCCATCCTACCGTAAGGAGGAAAATTGTCTATCCCATTTTACTCAAGTTCATGATTATTCAGGATGTAATTCCAAGAATACTAGATATAAAAGTTGAGAGGTCTTATCACAAGCCTACTCACCATGATCATAGGAAAATAGTTTGGCCGACATTACCAATACTGCATACCAAAACAAGGTAATGGCTTCAATTGTAAGACAAGGGGTCTCATCACGAGCTAGCTTGTTCGGTTAGATTACTACTAGTGAATGGCATTGTCAATCAACTGGCCACCACACCAGGGCAATGACTTTTTATCTTACAAAATAACAGAAAAAGAAAATCAAAACAAATGTGAAAAAAAAAACATGATTTTGAATTCATTCTGTTAATCATGCTCTCAAGTGAATAGGACAATAGACAATAATATGGTTAAAAGGTATCCCTACCGAGACTATGGATGTTTGCTGGCAGCAGAGGCTCTACCTATGGCAAATGAGTTAATTTTAATAGTTGGATTGGAATAGTCTCCTATTTTATCAATATCAACCAATAAGTGCCAATTTGAAAATCTGGAATGTATCTATTTTCAACAAGAGAGGAAATTAGCGAAGAAAGTTTTGTTTCCTTAAAAATGCAAAGATATCTAGTTATATTAGAAATTTCCCTTTTGAATAAAATTTCTATTATGAAAAAGTTCAAGCATTTCTAAACTATTCAGAGATAACTGCTTCTCCCAGCGAATCGCCAATTGTTGTGCCCTACAACAACCCCCCACTTCATATCACTAAAATTCCAAAAAATATAATGTGAAATGGGTCCCTTTTCAATTTTTGTTTCAAATTGGTATCAATTTAAAGTTCTATTTCGCAAAGAGGCCTTTAAATAAAACCAATCAAAAAACCCCGATATAAAAAGATTTATCTTTATCATTGCGATAAAGAGATCGCAAGATCGCATATCGCAATGACAAAGAAAATACAATGTAAGGGACATATCGGTTTTCGCCGATGCGAAATCGCTATCGGATATCGGCAAAGCATAAAATGACACAAGTAATGATCTTTGCTACCATGCGATGCGAAATCGGAAATCGGCAATCGGCGATAACATCTAAAGCGCAACTAAACTTATCTTCATCCAATGCGATGCGATATCGCTATCGGCAATCGGTGATTCACCATCCTAAGCGGTACTACCAGCGATACCCGACGCGATGCGATATCAGATATCGGCGATCGGGGGTTCCAAGCAAAACCAATGAAAAAACTTAGCATTTCCCCGATGCCCGATTTCGCAAGAGGTAAATGACACATTTCCCAAGGTAACAGTCATAAAGGCAGTTTGATTTGATTTATTCGTAATTATGGCCATATCCTTTGGAAAAGCCACTCATCCGTGTTCAAACCGCTAAATCGCCCTCGACATGCTTCAAATAAATCATTTACCCATTAATCGAAGAAATTGTAATTAATAAGACTAACAGGCCGTAATGACCATTTAATAAGAAAAACAGGATTGAAGCCATCCACGTATTTGCTCCTAAGGCCACCTCAAGTCGATTAATCACTATGAATGCGCCAAGATATATATATACTTCATTCTATTCGATTCATGATATTGTTGCATGTGTTGCGCTTACCTTTTACTCTGCGCAAAATTCTTTCACAGAAACAGAAGAAAGTGGAATGGGAAAGAATCCAAGAAGACTACAATGCCTATTGCCCCACCAGCCACAGGGCTAACTGTCGCTGATCCAACTGGGAAGAACAAAGGACTAATATCAGATACAACATGCTTAGGACTTCCCAAGACCACTTGGCAAGGGACTTACAATTTGATTGAAGCCGAAGGGCCAATGGTGACCGAAGTAGAAATTTTATGCGACAACACCAGTAAATCCGATGCCAATCTAAAAGATTTGGCTAACTCCTTCCTACACAGAATAGCGGCTCAGGAGCAGGTTCTTCCTTACACAGATGTGGTAAGGTGGGCACTCCAAGAACTCCCAATCGTTGATAGACTGTTTGAATCTACGGATGGGAGGGTTTTCGGCTCGTTTCGAGCCGAAGACCTAAGGCTAATGTATCACCTGCCACGAGAATAGAAGAAGTATAATGCTGCATTTTTGGAGAAGTTTCGAGAAGAAAACGAGACCGAATCTGAACCTATTCGAGAATGGAGACATAATCCAGCAAAACACAAGCACGAGGCCTCAGGTAAGTACTAAGTTGACTCCCTGTGTTCACCTTACTGTTATGCTAGAGTTATGATGTGTAGGCTATGGGGATTGCATGATTCTACCAATATCACCATAGAAATGGTCCCCCTAATTGAGGCAGCGTGCAGTGGAGAAATCATGGACTGGGTAGTCATATTGTCCGACAAGTTAGCCAAAGCCATTCTTGACTTTAGGTCTGACTATCGTGTCTCAGAAAGGGTTATTCCGCCATTTTACTACAATGCATATATTATGGATGTGTTTTGTTTTAATTCTGAATTTCCTATACTGGGATGGAGGTGGACGTCGTAAGACCACACACCCATTCACATATATCATCGAAAACTTTGGAAGACTAGTTATAAGCACCACCTGTACCAAATCTGCAACGGTTTTATGTTACCGATTCATTATTTAATTTTTAATAAGCCTGCCCCTAAAATATCCGAGCAAGCAGCTGTAGATTTGACTGCAGTAGCGAGTTGGTTTGGGGAGTTGAAATTCACTTATATCAGATTTTTGGGCAGCCAGGCTAAGCCACATGTGCTACCACTCTACATCCCTGCTAAGTTACTTGCCAGGGAGGTAGCCTATCAAATCAGCGCTGAAGGGGTTACACAAACCCTGAAAAGAGCTAAAAAACATGTTTGGCCTTCTTTTCCATTACGGATTGGAATGTATAACCTGCATGACATCAAGCATGCAGAGAAGGAAGCCGGGAAAATGAATTTTCTCACCCTGGCCACTCTGCCAAGGAGGCAGTATGATCCGAAAAAGATCGCTTACAATGCGCTCGACTAGGCCAAATTGGCCAAGGTCGAGCACAAAGAAGAAAAATTCGAAGACTTGTTCGCATCAGCCGAATCACTGTATCAAGTCAAGTCGCTTGCCCAAAATGTTTATAATGATGAAGGACTAGTTGAGTTTAACAGAATCAGAGAACAGAGGTTGCAAACTCTGCCTCTGGACCTGTTAACAACTGTACCGACAACAACCAGGTCAAGTGAGTCTGAAAAGCGACATAATACGCCACCTCCTACTACATCAAAATAGCAGGAGGATACGCATAACCAAAGGCAGGAGGTAACTCAGGAAAATGCACAGCAACAAGAAGAAACCCAAGCAAAGACCCAAGAGGAGAGCACCTCTAAAGGTAACCATGATCCATTAGTTGATCCGAATTTGCTCCAACAATGGAATCAATTCAGTACAATCATCAATAACTTAGAGTGCTCAAAAGATGATGAGGTTTCAAAGGAAGGTGATACACAGGAAGCAACGTCAAAACCGGTTTCAGGTGAAACCAGCGGCCCACCCAAAACAAAAGAACTAGAGATAATTCCTAAAGATCCAACGGGAGAGATCGTTTTGCAAATTGAAGAGATCCCCCCTTTAGATATATTTTACAGCCCCAAGCATAAAGCCGTCATAAAGTGACAGAGGAAAAGGAGAAGAACTGATCAATCTTCCCCATTCCCTGAATCAACAGTAACGGGCAATGTTGTATGGAAAGAGAAATTCAACCCCTCCGATGACTTAACCAAGCTATCACAGTTCGTTGGAGCATATTCGGCGACTACTATTGATAAAGCAACGGAGGTGAGCAATTTGTTGAAAGCAAAGGATCAGGATATCTCTTCACTACAGGCAAAACTATCAGAAGTTCAGCAGAGGGCAGAGCAGGCCGAGAAAGAATTGCTAGCACAGCAGCAGAACAATAATCAGCTAGTCAAGCAATTACAAGAACAAAAACAGAGGATAGATGAAGGTGCAGTGCAAAGGAAGAAGGAGCTATCAGTGGCACTGGAGCAGTTAAGAATATCAACTGAGGGAGCAATAAAAGCAAAAGATGAACAAATCGCTCAATTGACCACTCAAGTTGAGAAAACGAAAAATCTCCCTAAGATAGATGAGTTTAAAGCAGAAGCGCTCCAGCTAAATAAGGGATTAATTAATCAAGTTAAGCTGTTATGTCAACATCTCATACGAGCATAACCATTGTGCGAATTGTCAGCATCTATAAGCGAAAAGGTAGACAAAGCAAGGGCCGACTTAGATCAGGCAGAAGAAACATTGAAAAACTTTATAGAATGGAAGGATTCAGATGTAGGTCGGGCATCTAATCTACCAAGAATTCTAGAATCGCACAAAGAAATATTGTTCACAGAATGGAAATCACAACTGATGAAAGCAGAAAGAGCGAATTCCAGATGCAGGACAATCAGTGGAAATTTAATTGAATTAGTAAATAATACATTGTATTTATCTAACACAATTTCCCAATGCACTCCAGGTCAATTAACAACAGCAAATATATTGGAGCATTCATGCTATCCGGACTTGGAGAAAAGCGCAAGATTGATCGCTGGAGCCAACAGTCTGACATGGGATGCATATTGGTTCTTTTTAATCAAACCATACAGCCAAAGAGCCGTCTTGAAGTGCCTAACCGATGTTGTCGGTTATATTATACCTGACATCCAGGATGCCACCTTCGCAGCCCAATTCAGTTCACGCATCAACAAACCGCCAGAAGTAGAACCAATGCTCACGATAAGCCAGCTAAGGTTTAAGGGCAAGCAACCTGAGGCATGACTCATTTCGCCGACTGCCAGATTTCCCCTGAGAAGTAGACCAGATTTACTGATACCAATTTAGTAGGATTTTGTTTCATAGATCTTTTTAGTTTAGTATTATTTAAAGACCCTTTCATGCATTTAGAAAGGGTTGTAAAAGTTTTGTATATGACTTAAACCCTGAAGTTGCACTATTGTACTTCAGGGATATTCTTTTATGAAACTTGACCAATTATTCCGAATTTGATGAGGAAAGCTTTTTTGCAAATGTGTACTATTGTCATTGTTTGAAAGCATTTCTGTGTTGAAGATGGAATTCTGAATAGCGATTGATATTTCGGATCGATCTACATCTCACATGGTACTATTATCTACGTCTGTATTCTTTTTTGTTATATGAATTGTTATTGAAATCGCTCTTGTTATTATCGCTTATATACATATATGTGTGTTTTTCATAGCATTCTTTATGCATTCCACTATTGGTTGTTTATCGTATGCTCTCCTTTCAGACGTATATATGTATCAATGATATGAACAGTGAATGTAGTAATCTGTACGCATCACTCCATTGTGACTATTCATGTGAAGCAATCTTTGAATGATTGAATATCTTTTATTTATTTTACAGAGTCATCTATATGCCTGATAAATAGATAAAGATTATTTAACGCTACATTCTGAATGAATAAGTTGTTCCCGGGATTAGTATTAGTTTCCCTATTTTTGTCAATAGAATAAGTCATTCGTCTATCATTTAAGAAATTTATTCATCACCCATCCATCCCTTTTATTTCATTATCGGGAAACTGGTCCCGTTATCTCCAGTCGGAGCCACCATTCCAAACGGAAAAGGAGCTGTACCAAGGTCCGGACCAGGTGGTTATCCCTGATGTTGTGGCAACGATTTCCGAGGCCTCAACATGACCCTAGGTATTTGGTCCAAGGTATTGGTCCTAAGTGGTTTTGGTCCATGATATCAAGAAAGGCTTAAAAATATAAAAGGAGGAGAAGATGATTAGACCAAGGTGTGCAAGTATTGAATATCTGATGAAGTGTGAGATCCAATATGCACGTTATGGGTTTGTGATGCTTTGCTTAATCTGTACCAAGGATGCACCTATGTGAATGATGATGGATGATGGATCAAGATCATAAGGCTTGGAATGTATTATCATTATGTGGTTTGATCATTGATATACTAGATCTAAATACTGAAGCATGTTTTATTCTGCAAATAGTATGATCTGGGTATGACTAAATTCTGAAATAGTTTTGAAGTGCTAAGTTAGTATTTATAGATCTGTATGCGGGTTCGCTTTGGTAAAAGCATGTATACATGCTGGTTCAGTTCATCAGAGACGCGTATACATTATGAAATGTGATCTCTGAATTTGTAGTTGGTTCTAGTGGGTGTTGCAGAGTTCTGGGTTCTGCTCTGTGTTCTAGTGATTGTGTTTTGATGACAGTATTCTGAATGTTCAGTGGTGATTGTTTTTGAGCTTCAATGTTGTTGATGGGTCTAATATGAAAATTGGATGAAACGTGGCCTTCATATATTGGTCTTGCATTCCAGGAGTATCTAGTCTGAAAATTTATGAAACATGGTCCTTGGAGGAAGAGTGAAGGTTGGAGCCTTCTGTAGGCTGTCACCTACGTATTGGTAAACATATCGGCCAGTACAAGAGCCAAGGGGTTGGAGCTCCCTTCCTGTAGCAACTGGAAAATGAGAGAGGGTTGTAACCTTCTGTAGATCGACGCCTACGTACTAGTAAATATATCAGCTAGTACAAGAGCCAGGGGGTTGTAGCTCCCTTTCAGTAGAAGTTGGAGAACGAGAGAAAGTTGTAGCCTTTTGCAAGTGGGTGCCTGCCTAGTGGTATGGGTCTCCACCAGTACAAGATTTTAAATAGGTTTTTCTTATATTAAAAGGAAGACAGCAACAGGTGCTTTTTGTCCCGCATTGGGTTTCCACCTTATATCATGGTGTTCATGTGTGTTTCTTATGTGTGATGATCTATTCTATTTCTACTGCACCTGGTTACTATTTATATGGTTAATGATGTTCTGATGCACTGATTAAAGATCAACATATGATGAATTAACTGAATCATAAGTTTGTTAGACATACGCTAGTTGCGTTAAACACAGTTGCTTGTACAGGCGAGTTCCCTTAACTGAAGTAGTGTATATCAATATGATTATGGAAATGAAAAATTTATTGATTTGCTAATACTAATTCACCCCCCTCCCCCCC